>CAKKXW010000205.1:0-40901 GCA_920937365.1 Sphaerophoria rueppellii | reverse complement strand
GATGTACCAGGCAACGAAAAGGCAGATGAACTTGCAAGAGAAGGCTTTACACAGGAACCCTCTATCACAGACCATCATATAGGAATCCCGTTATGTGAACTGAAACATAACGTCAGTAAGATCATCATTCAAAAATCCAACAACAGATGGAATCTCCTAGAAACCTGTGTGAAGCTATGGCCTAGATACGATAAGAAAAGATCCGATTGGATTTTTATCTCTTAACAAACCCTTCCTAAGATCCCTTATCGGCATTATTACAGGACACAACTTACTCGGCTACCATTTGAAGAATATGGGGCTCAGTACGGATGACCTTTGTAGAGGTTGTGGTGATGAGAATGAGCATGAAGACACTGCTTATTTTCTCTGCTACTGTCCTTCACTCTGTCTTACCAGAAAGAAAACTCTAGGCAACTTCTTCTTCAATGAACTAGAGGAATTATCAGAACTGCCAGGCAAAAGCTTTCTAAACTTTGCCAAGACCTCTAAATGGTTAATCGAACCACATGATTCATAGGTTATTTACTTTGCAGGAAGTTATAACACTTCAGAGTACCACAATGGATCTACATTGATCTAAGTGTGATGGTGACAACATCAACTATCAGCCCGCTAAACCTAACCTAACCTATCGTCAGCGAAACAATTTATTGGATTAGAAGTTACAGACAAGAGATCATTAATAAAAATGAGAAATAGCGTCGGAGACAAAACGGGGGCACACCAGCATTCATATTGTGGGTTCTAGACTTGAAACCGTCCAATACAACTTGTATTGAACGGTTCGAAAGAAAGTTTCTAATCCAACGATACTGAAAGCACGCATTTTCGATAAAAGACCAAGATGCCAGACTTTATCAAACGCTTTTGAAATATCAAGTGCAACAATCTTATTTTCTCCAAAACAATGTAAAGATTTGTTGCACTGTTCGGTAAGATAAACCATTAAATCACCGGTGGACCTGTTGCTGCGAAAGCCGTACTGCCGGTCATTAAGAAGCGTTCGGTCTTCGAGATATTTCTTAAGCTGATAATTTATCAGCGTTTCCAAGACTTTAGAAAGAAGGGACGTAAGTGCAATCGGACGATATTTCTAGGGAGAAGAAGATTCGCCTTTTTTGGGTATAGGCTGGACAAATTCTGTTTTTAACTGCTCGGAACGAACCAAGAAGAATAGGATAGATGGAAAAAGCTTACGCAAGGGTTTTGCCAGCGTGGAAGAACACCTCTTCAGAACAATAGCGGGGTTACCATCCGGACCAGCGGATTTATGTGTGTTGAGATCTTTTAGGACTCCCGCCACAGCACTAGTGCGGAAGAAGATTTGTCCCATGGAATCATTGAAACGCTCAAGAACTGGAGGAGTCATGAAAATCTCTGGCAGCGAAGAGTTGGCGGCGAACTGCCTAGTAAAAAGGTTTGCTTTCGCGAGCGAACTAGTTCTCAGAACTTCTATAGGTTAACAAAATCAAGAATAATCTTGCCATAAGAGAGAGCATGTTCACTAAGGTATCAATATGCGTCCACATCCACCTAGGTTGTAGACTAACATGTTTTCAAATTTCAAATGTCAATTCTATTTAGATGAAATGAAGCTTAAGTTCACAGCGCATTGCTCAGAGAAAAGAAAAATAGCAAAAATGCTTTCCGTAAAAAGAGATTCTAAGGCAATAATTTAATTTAAAAAAAAAGAGTACAACAAAATCTCCAGCATATTTATTAATAATAAAGAGTTCGAGGTTCCTCCTCGGAACGAAATGAAATGTTTATGCGAAACAGGAAGGAAGCTTGGCATTGGAGTGTTGGCAACAGGAGAGAGAGAAAGACGAAAAAAAAAACGGAAGCAACTTTAGCAAAGGAATTCGAATGAACCTGAATGAAAATATAACAAAGGCTCTAAAGTTTAATTGAAATGCTTCTCCCTTAGATTTTCTTTTTTTTTTCTCATTTTATAGGAAAAAGTAGAAATAGTCCTTTTTACAGAATTCATAGCCATAGTTAAGGCAAAAGAACGGTATAAATATTTTTCCGTCCTAGAGATAGGATTTTAATTCTTCTTCCATAAACCCTACTTCGTATATATATTTACTGTTTCGTGCGATCCTTGTTGATGATTTTAATGGATGCATTGTTTAGAAGCTGTTTAGTTGATATCCAGGACCAAAAAACGAGAAGCTGGACTCCTAAATGCAAGGCAGCATACAAAAAATTGACAAAACTAAAAACTGCATTGTTAAGGGAGAGACAAAACGAACGAACGAACGAACGAACGAACGAACTAGCGAAATCTAGAGGAAGAATTGTCGTTGGCAATGCATTAAATGAAATGGCTGCTAAAGAGGGAATCTATATCATGGCCATATTTCCAATTGAAAAATTTTACTTCAACGTTTTAGTGCTCTGAGCGGAAATAATAAACGACAAACAAACTAAAAACTATTGATTCTCTGCAAGTAGTTGTCATTTATATAAGGACTTAAGCAGGGATTCGAAAAGTCTTAAAGGAGGCGTTATTGAGAGTGCCTATGTCTTAAACTTATTGAAAGACTTTTCCCACGCGTACGCTTAGTTTCTGAATCTTTTAAAAAACGGAATTGTATGGATTTTGTGAATAACTTCTCCTCTCCGTTTCTCTATCTCCCCTGTCTCTTTAAGAAACTTGGTCTTCTTCAGAAAAGCACAAATTTTCTGTTCTTTCGTGCACATCCTTGCTGCATGCGAAAAAAACGTATTCATATTCTTTGTGCAAATTTCCGGATTGAGGAAGAAATTCTTGCAGTGCTAATTTGCTGTCTCGTTTCTTTTTCAATATACACACACACTTAAGTCCTTTTAACAAGGAATTCGAATTCATGTCTTCTTGTTTTGGTTAAGCAGCTTTTTTTTTCTATTTGGTCCTTGGATGTTTTGGTGCATGCAGTTCTTATGGTTGTAGGAAAACTGAGTGAAGCAGGAAATGGAAGATCTGCTTATTATAACACAGGCAATTTTCTGCATGTGAGATTTTGTGTTCATTCTCTTTTTCTTTGTTTTTTAATTTTTTCATATGTATCGGGTTTCAGGAACTTCGTCCTTGTTGTTTTAATTTTGATGCAGTTGATGTCGACCTGTCTTGCTTTTTTTTTTGTATCTTAAGAACAAGGATGTTAGAAAGTGAGTTTTCCTGGTTTTGCCGGTTAATAATTGCATAAGAGTTACCTGGGTTCATTTATGCTGAAGCTGACACAGCAAAATGGCAACTGGGATTTTTCTATATGATAAAAAAATGATGGAAAAAAGTGAAACGATATTGTTGACTTTAAGATACAGTTCCAATTTTCTTGTTGCGTGGATGAAACTTGAACAAAAGGATATCAGGAATAGCTCATTATAAGAGCTAAGTCATGTTGCTACTGAGGAAAAAGAAAAGTATTAAGTCTCCAAAAAAACAGCAGCTCTTTGACAAGACAAATGGGGGTGCTCTAGATACAAAATTTTCATTTTCTTGATGGAGCTGCAAGACTTTGTTGTAAGTCCATGATGTAGCAGGTGGCAGGTCGATCGAAGAAAGGCGATATCAAAGTTCCTGATCAGTTAGGTTAGGTTAGATTAGGTTAAGGGGCTGACAGTTGATGTTGTTACCATCACACTTAGATCAATACAGATCCATTGTGATACCCGTGAGTATTGCTACTGAAGCTATAAAAAAACCTATGTGTTCAGTTCATCAAGCCATTTAGAGGCTTTGACGAAGTTCAGAATGTTAGTACCTGGTGTAGTAGAGAGTTCTTCTAAATCCCCGAAGAAATAATTGCTGAGCAATTTCTTCCTTTAATGGGGGAGTGCAGGACAGTGACATAGAAAGTGCGAAGTGTCTTCATGCACCTCCTCGTCACCGCATCCTCTGCATAGATCATCTGAACTGATTCTCATCGTTTTCATATGATAACCTAACAGATTATGAGGTAATTATGCTTTCAAGAGATCGAAGTGATCCCTTCTGTAGCTGCATAATTCTTTCCGTTCTTTGTTTGTTAAAACAGGGCCAGATCTTTCTTGTAGTGCCGCAGGTGTCAAGAAGGTTCCACTTTTCATCGACTTTGATAGTTATTCTCTTTGAGATTTCCTGTTTTAAATAACAGGTAGGAGTGCTAACTAACTGGCTTACGTCAAGCGTTGACCCCAGTCTTGCTAATTCATCGGCTTTCTACTTGCCTGGTATATCGCTGTGGCCTGGGACCCAGCAGAGTCTAATGTTGTGCTGTGCGCCAAGAACCCTTAGCTCTTCGCGGCAGCATGCAACAAGCTTTGATTTTACCTCAGTTGCAGTAATCGCTTTTATTGCCGCTTGGCTATCAATGTAAAAGGTGATATCAGATGGCGATACCATCATTGATACCTTTTTAGCAGCTGTTGTCACTGCCAGGACCGCTTGGAAGACGCTACTGTAGTCTGGAAGCCTAAGCGAGGCGGTTAAATTGAGAAATTCAGAAGAGAAGTCCTACCCCTACACCAGTGACCATCTTAGAGCCATCAGTATAGATAGCTATTGAAGACGCACTGCTTGGGATGGCAGCCTGGAATGGTTTATGAAAATCAAGTTCGGGTATTTTATAGTCTGTTGTAGTACAATGGGACTATGGCCCATAAATTTATGAACGATCTGGGCAAGTCCTGTTGAACAATTTTTGCAGACTTCAGTTTGACTAAGTCTCAGGGCACTTTTGGCCGCAGATTCTTGAACAAAGAGGTCTAGGGGAATTAGATTGAGTATAACTTCCAGTACCGCAGTTGGAGTGGATCTCATTGCCCCGTAATGCCAGTGCACGCAAGTCTTTGAACTTTTGTCAAAGTTTTCAGGTTCGTGCTCTTTTCTAAGGCTTTCCACCAAACCAAATTACCATAGGTAAGTATTGGTCTAAGTATTGCCGAATACATCCGTCTGATAATTTTAGGGTTTGGTCCCCAGGTTTTCCGAAAATTCTATTGCAGGAGTAAAAGGCAATCGATGCCTTTTTGAATCTATCTTGGTGTTCAGACCCAGTTTAGTTTTTTATCAAAGATCGCACCGAGATACTTTGCGTGATCAGAGATTTTAAGACGGAGCCTCAATTGAAGGTATTTTAAAATCAGGTATTTGCGTTTGTTAGTAAATAGCACTAGTTCTGTTTTAGCTGGATTGACTGTTCAGCCCACAGTTCCTAGTCCATTTACTTACCAACGAGAGGGCATATTCGTTTTGTTCACTGATAGTGGGTAGGAATTTGCCAGTCACTAGTACTGCAAGATCATCAGCGTAGGCTATTATCTTTACTCCGCTTGATTTCAATTAGAGAGTATGCCGTTCATGACAAGAACCCAGAGTAGCGGTGAGAGAACTCCACCCTGTGGTATGCCCCTGGAAATGGTTACTCTCACCCTTTCCTCCGCTGCTTACTTACTTATTTATGGTGGCGCTACAGTCCAGTTCGGACCAGGGCCTCACCCAACAAACTTCTCCAGCCAGCTCGGTCCCTGGCTAACTGTCTACTGTTTCGCACGCCAAGTTGGTTCAGGTCCTCTACCACCTGTGTGCTCCACCGGAGTCGCGGTCTTCCTCTTCTGCGACGTCCTTCCGGATTGGATTCGAAGACTCAACGAGCCGGAGCATTATTTTCCATTCGCTCAACATGACCCAACCATCTAAGTCGTTGGACCTTAATTTTTCTGGCTAGGTCAGTGTCGCTGTACTGCTCGTACAGTTCTTGGTTGAATCTTCGTCTCCATTCTCCATTAATGCAGACAGGACCAAAAATCACTCGAAGATTTTTTCTCTCAAAGCAGCCAAAGCGTTTTCATCAGATGTTGTCATAGTCCATGTCTCTGCACCATACATGAGGACCGGGATGATGAGGGTTTTGTAGAGTGTCACTTTAGTTGCTCGGGAGAGGACTTTACTACTCAATTGCCTTCTAAGTCCAAAGAAGCAGCGATTGGCAAGAGTGATTCTTCGTTTGATTTCAGCGCTGGTGTTGTTGTCTGAGTTGATAGCGGATCCCAGGTAGACAAAGTCCTTAACTACCTCGAAGTTAAATCTGTCTATGTTGACGTTTGCTCCAAGACGTCGATGTTGGTTGTCCTTTCTTGTCGACAGCATTAACTTAGTCTTGCCTCGTTAACCGCTAGACCCATCTTCCTGGCCTCCGTCTCAAGGCTCACAAACGCTCCATTGACATCACGCTGTGTTCTTCCAATTATGTCAATGTCGTCTGCGTATTCTAGTAGCTAGACGGACTTTTGAAAGATTTTGCCTCTGGTGATGACATTGGAGCTTTGCACAATTTTTTCAAGAATGATGTTGAAGAAATCTCATGACAACGCATCGCCTTAGTCTACATAAAACCTTTTTTGACATCAAAAGCGTCCGTTAGGTTTTTTCCGACCATGATGGAACAGCGTGAATTTTCCATTGTCATCTTACACAGACGGACTTAGGACTAAATGTGAGCAATTGATCTTTGTGTAATACATTCCTGTACGGGCTACTGCCAGGCGATTGGGCTAGTAGCTTCTGAGATTTTATTTTTATTTTTGGAAGGGAAATCGCTTAGCGAAATCAAACAGGCGTAAGGGTGCTCTGTACGGTGACTCTAACCCTTCGATGGGAAACAAAGCGACAGACCATAGTTTGAGACGTTTGATGGTCCTTGTTTAAATTCAGCTTTAGAGCCGTCTTAAGTTCTTATAGGTTATAGGTACTAGGTCAAATTTGCTTTCATGAAAGCGGAATGTTCAAGCTTCTTGTCTACTAATTGACCTATGAAGTTTTGAGTTAAAGCTCCTAAATTGTGTTACTAGCCTTGTTGCTAAATCGTGTTCGCTTCCATAGAATTCCAACGATTTCGGCAAAAATCTTACTGTTCAAGTGTACAGATAACCTATCGACAGCTATCAGTATTTTAATTTTCCCCAAACTTAGGATCCAATTAATATTCCATTGATCAGCAACAAAAAATCTGATTCCTCCAAGAATCTATTTCCATATGATTGGCGTCTGGCTCGATTGTATTAATTTCATTGCTCGTTAATGAGTGCAAACAAATATAGTTGGCAGATGCGCTCTTTAATATGAAATCAATATGAATACCAATCAGTAGCCGGACCAAACAAAAATGAAACTCAAACACCCTCCCAATGAAATGGGGATGTCAGCCGACGACCGTGACGACGCACTACAAGCCAAGTGAAGACACGAGCCATTGAGTTCTTTTTTGTTCAATATTGTTTTCTGAATTTTTCATACTTCAAAAGATATCTTTCGTCACATGTTTTCAAGTATCCTAGAGGTATTATTTGTATCTTCGAGGACCTACCTATTTTTTTATGTCTATCTACCTTCTTGTTAGCCTACTTGAGTATTCAAAGTCCAGCCATTAGGCCGTGTAAGTAATTGGCTATTCACGCCATCTATGGAATAATAAAATAAGCTTTGAATTATTTACATTTCGTTTACAAGCGTTGTATTACAAGTCTGTGTCATTAGCTTTTGGCACCATATGTTTACATAAAGGTAATGCCTTTTTGTGTTTTCCTATGAAAATGTATCGGTGAAGGTTCAAGGTAAACGCACTATGGCCATGTGGCAGGAATATGACCTTGAGCTTTGGTTCATATTGCTTTTTTGTTGGTTTATCGTTAGAAGGAAAAAAATACTCCCCTGAATTAGTGATACAGTTTTTTTTTTTTTTCGTTTTTGGATAAGACCAGACTGTGGAAATTGGTTTTCAATGGTTTTATGAGGCTGTTTTGATGGTTGAAACGTGATGAAAGAAATAACATTTCGTTTTTATTCACAAATAGCAGAGGGGGGAGGACTAATATTCGTAATTACTTCATCTGCCGTTCATGAAAGTCATTCGGGAGGGGGCTTATACTACCTCGAACCATATGAACTTAGTTGGAACACAGCCATGCCAATCGGAGTGTGCTCATATTAAATATTTAACTAGCTACCCTTAGCACAGCAGCCACAGTACCTACATGTGCATTAAGTCATTGACATAAAATTTAAGTACTTTCGACCCAATCGTGCAATTTATTTAATTCAGAGTGGTAATCATTAAATTGCAATTCAATACCACCAGTGCCATGCCATGCAAGCATCTATTATCCACTCTCTACTCTACGCCATTCCATTTTAATTAATTTCCACCACTCAGCTTCAGCCCATTGACATGGGAACGAACGGGCAAGGCGAACAAAAAAAAAAAAATTGTTTTTCTTTCTCCGACACTCAAATAATTGGGTCAGTATGTGGTTGGTTTTGAATTGAGCTGAGCCAGAAATTCTTTTCACATCGATATCCCAGCATTCAATCGAATTCACCCATCCATCGAATTCAACACACATCATTGATTGGATTGACATTTATGAGCGGATTGGGAATGGAATTGGAATGTTTGATTCGAGCTATAGGTAGCCAGCCGCCCGCTTAACATATAAGTCACCAAGCCAACAGAGAACTATGATTGCGCGACGCATACGGAGAAGCCTCTGCACGAATCACATAGCCAGTTCACAAATTGTTTATCAATTCAACAAACAAACACAAAAATCATTCATCCAACGATATGATTGGGCACCTTATGCTGGTCTGATACGAAGGCTTTTCTTGCTCAAATGCAGATATGCTCTGTTTTGGATCTGTATTGTTCTCTCCTCATACATTTTTGTTTTTGTTTTGTGTGCGTGAGTGTTTAAAGACTTGTGAATTGTGATTCCATGTTTAACGTACCTCGGTGAACATCTTAAGGTTGTTTTTTTTTTTTTTTTTGCTTCCATTTATGGGAAGAGCTTCCGCGTATTAAGTAGACATGACGCGTCGTCGTGTGACGAATCGCATTATCATACAGATTTGTCCCATGCGAGATGTGAGAATGTTGATTTTGGATAAAGTATCTTGCTTTTTGCTGTTGATGGGTTTTGCTTGGGAGGCGCGGCAGTGATGAGATGGCTCATAAGTAGGTGAAATGACAACAGAATGCCTATTCTTGTTTTTTCTGCTTTCGTTTGTTCTGTTTTGTTGTAATTTCATTTGAGATTGAAATTTCTCTTGGGAAATTGTTTCTCATTTAATTTTGTTTTGCTATTTTTCCCTGAGAGTTTGGCGAGTTTATAAAAAAAAATTTAGCTCGAGATAACAATCAAATGCCAATCTGGATATTCTGATTTGCATTAAATGATTTTGAGTTCATTCCCTAGCAACCTACAGATACGTGGGCGCTTTCCAAATTAGGTCCGAGGGAGGGTGTTTTTTAAGTTATGGGGCCCCGCAAGCCAGTTTACGTCATGTAATGGACAGAGAAAACGCCTTCGCTCGAGGTCTACTTTTGCAAAGGCTGCCACTCAGCGTGTATTTCAATTTTCACCCCCGTGGTTCTGTTCCTGGACTGCAATCGATTTTTTTTTAGTATAAACATTCAGCAAAACGGGTATAGTGGGAAAAAGGAAGGTACAAGGAGGTCGAGAGTCGTTCCAGGAGGGTAAGGGTGTCCATTTTGCAATCTTATCCGCGTTCATCGAGCAAATACGCAGCTGCTCATGGGATTTCTGATCGCCAGAAACCATAAAGAACTCTATTTTCATCCGTATCTTGCTCCGGTCCATACTACATTCGACTGAGCGCGACTTTGTTTCTCACCAAACTGCGGGTGAAACCCTCAATAACCTGCCGAACGACGACACTGTTACTGTTGTATTATTCGCTAACTTTATGGGGTACTGTAATGAAAACACTGTCACGGTCGCGGCCAGAACAATAAACTTCCGTACATCCCGGTATCCACTGTTGCAGCTGCCCGTGCATTAGTGGTTAGGTGCGTTGGCTGCTAAGCAGAACGTCGTGGTTTCGAGTCCTACCCTTGCCTATAGTTTTATCTCTTCTCTCGCGAAGACAGTGACAAAATTTCCAAGAGTATCAATCTGTCAAGAAAAAGTGCTTCTCAACTTTGGCGTTCGGAATCAGCGTTAAATTGTAGGTCCCTTCAATTCTTCGCAGGCACCCAGAGAATAGTTGATGAGAGTAAGTCACTGAGACCTTGGCTCTTCTAAGAGCTGTCGCGCCACTCTATTTTTTTTATCCGATTCTTAACTTCCTGCGGCTTAGTTGTGAACGCGTTATTCTGTGGTGTGTACTGTTGAGATTTGAGTAAATCGAGGTAGGTGAGGGTGACACGGTCAATTCAGTTGGCTGCAAAAAAAAATAACTGAGACATTTTTTCTTCCAAAACTTGAAGCAAAGGATCTCAGAAACTTATTGTTACAATAGAACAGAGTCAAGGCCCACACGGCAATAGTTTAAATGGAGTTTTTGAGGGAACACGGCTTTGAACCGGTTTATCGAACGAGTTTTTCCCGGCTGTCAAAAGCGATTAACCGGTACTTCAGCAAGATTTTCCTTCGCTTACCAACGGAGTTTGCTCCGGCTATCAACGAAGATTAAACCGTGTCTCAACAAGGTTTCCCTTGGCCTATCAATTGAGTTTCTTCTGGCTATCAATGATCCTTCATTCAGCTATCAACAAGTTTTCCCTTGGCTCATCAACGGCTGTAAACCGGTTTATCAACGAAGTTTCCTGAGGAATTCAACGGCGATTAATCGGTGTTACAATGGACAGGTCTGAGAATATACTTTACCCGAATGGTCGACCAAATTTTCACCTTGCGGCAGATCCTCGAAAAGACCCATGAACTCCAAATCGATACCCACCACCTTTTCATCGATTTTAAGGCCGCGTATGACAGCATCTACAGAGACGAACTGTATAAAGCTATGTCTAGTTTTGGCTTCCCTACCAAGCTCGTTCGCTTGTGCAAAAATGGCGATGGAGAACTCACGCTGCTCCATCAAGGTTGGCAACGAGCTTACGGAATCTTTCGTCGTCAAAAGAGGATTCAGACAAGGCGATGCTCTGTCGTGCGATTTTTTTAACATCGTTCCTGAGAAGATAGTGCAGAACTCCACCGTCAACACCAGAGCCACTATCTTTCAAAAATCTGTTCAACTTCTCGCGTACGCCGATGGGAATGGGAAGAACACACCGTGATGTCAATGGCTTCTTTGTGAGAATTGAGATAGAAGCGGCTAAAATGGGTTTAGCGGTAAATGAGGGAAAAACGAAGTATATGCTGTCTTCGAGGAAGGACACCCAACACCGACGGCTTGGACAGAACGTCACAATAGACGCATACAACTTCGAGGTAGTAGAGGAGTTTGTCTACCTAGGCTCCGCTATAAACACGGGCAATAACACCAGCGCCGAGATCAGATCGCTGTTTGTTTGGGCTAAGAAAGCACTTGAGTGGAAAAGCTCTCACTCGAGCAACTAAGGTAAAATTGTACAACACCCTCATCATCCCAGTCCTGCCTTAATGGTGCTGAAGCATGGACCTTGACAAAATCACATGAAAGTGCCTTAGGCTGTCTCGAGAGGAAAGTAGTTCGGGTCATCTTTGGCCCCGTGTGCATTGAAGGGGAATGGCGAAGAAGATAATATAATAGCGACTTTACGGGTTGTATACCTAAGCCAGAAGGGTCAAGGTCTCCAGAGACTCAGATGGCTCGGTCATTTAGAGCGCATGAACACCAATGCTCCGGCCCGGAAAGCCTTCGACACTATTCCCGAGGTACGTAGGAGGAGAGGAAGCCCGCGACTCACGTGGCGCACTCAAATGGAAGAGGACCTAAATCAACTTTGAGTGCAAAACTGGAGAGAGCTAGCTGAGACCGAGCTGGCTGGCGGAGACTGTTGATTGAGGCCCAAGTCCACAACGGACTGCAGCACCACCTTAAGTAAGTAAGTTCTTACGACAAATTTCTCATCACTTAGTGAAGTTTTAGTTGTAAGTAGACTAAACTTAAGCAAACTAACATTTACTACAGCCAACACATTTAAGAATTTGGTTGAATTTGTTGTCAAATAAGTTTCATTCATGTTCAAGAGCCTCCTACCTCATTTTAGGGGCAAATGCATTTCGTAGTTAGGTCTATGTTTTGGGACCTCAATCAAACTATTGAAACGCAAAATTTAATCTTCCTTTCGTACTTTCTTATTCTGAAATTCGTGCTTGAAACTCATGTGTCGCAATCAGAATTTCATTCTCAACAAGAATAAAGAAAAAATGTTGCACTCAACGCCACCAGTGGAATTTGTGTTACCTAACTCTTGGAAAACACATAAATCCTGGCTAATTTCTTTCAACCTTGCACATGATCCTGCTTATTTCACTAAGCTGTTGTTTCATAAAACATACTTACATACGTTATGTATGTAGAACAAAGGCATAGCCTAGAACTATACGAAGGAATCAAGGAGAAAACGAAACACAAATAAGTAGAATCTTCATTGTTTCTCAAGAAATTCTTTACGTGTCGTTCTCCTCGTTCGTTGGTCGTTTTCCAAGTACCTACCGACTACTTCTTTTTTATGTACCGGAAGCGGAACAAAAGTGTTCTTGCAATACCTGCATTACGAACGTGGTCTTATGAATGAGAGTAAATTTACCTCAACCACCCACTTTGCCAAAAATATAAGCAAAAAAAACAAGAAATATGTTACCGAGCATGCAACCATCGTACATCGTACATTCTCGTTTAAGCTCCTTCGTATGAATAAAACACAAATCCAACACTCATAGAAGAGTCATGCGGTTGAACGTTCTTTCAACAAAATATTTCATGAGGAATTTATTAAAAACAATTTTTATCTTGAATTTTATGAGTTTTCTTAGAAGAGAAAAACATAATCTTTTCTTTGAGAAAAAAAAAAAAAACCGGATCTCGATTGGATTATGGATTTGAAAAACTCCTTTCAGCAGAGTTAAGTTGAAAAAGCGTTGAAAGTTTTCTTACGAGTATGTACACATGTCACTCGCTTATTGAGGTAGGATTGGCAGACAGAATGAAATCTAATCAGTGTTGGAAAGGACTTAAGTCCTGATTTTGGGATTGCAGAACGGGTTTTTTTTTTTTCTAATCTGATTTCGGGGTATTAAAGAGTTTTCGAGTTGCGTGGAATTTTTTCAAGTGAAAGGATTAATTTTTAATCAACTTATCTTTTTGAAAACATTTTCATTCTCTGCGTTGATTCAGGATTAAAAGAATGAGAGGAGAGTTGTTTTTGGTGATCGAATTTCGACTCATAAATATAAAAGTCAATACTTGAGTTGGAACTTCACAACATATACCACAATGCAACTGTTTGTTTCGTTAACAGAGTTGGGGTAATTCCTGACAGCTAGTTTCTAATTGGAAGTCTGCCTCAATCTCATACGAATGTCCCAAAGGCTACCTGGATGTATCACGTGTGCTTCTCTATCTCTTGGCGAAACCTCGAACCTTGTGTATTTTTTCAAAGGCTGAGATATTTCGATATTCGGTATTCGATTTCAAGGTTTGTTCCAAAGAAGTAATGAGAAAAACTTTGGGCAGAAGAGTTAATTTAATTTCATATTTATTCATACATTTTTGAGGTTATACAAAGGACAGTAATAACCTTGGCTATAAACATATAGCGGAAAGTGCTGACATCCTAATTCATTTTCAGTCGACTATGTGGTCAACCTGGTAGTAGATGACTTGATTAGGAGTTTTTCACGCCCTTTTTGGATATGGAGATGTAGAAATCGCGTACTTGGTCATGGCTAGAGAAATACGTAAGGCAACGCTACGGGTTCACATTCCAGTTTTGGCAGCATGCTTTTTACAAAAGTCACCAGCTTTTCTACAAAAGCTTTTATGAGGCAGTAAAACATTGTATCTCCTCCTCTGTGCCATGTAGGTTTCTGCTATATGTTCTTTCTTCTAGACGTTTATCCGTCTCTCTCTTTCTCTGTTGTTATTTCTTGTTTTCTGGTCAGCAGTGCTGTATGTCTGTATTTCGTTGTATTTTATGCGCCAAGTACTGTTATGTCAATAGTCAAGACAAATTAATTTAACTTCGACTAAGAGGACGATCGAAAACTTAAATCACAGACTCATAGCAGCCATACAATAAAATAACGGACTGTTCACTATTATCACAGACTGATTAGGCAGTCGTACACCAATATCACAGACTGAGATAGCAACTGACACTATTATCACAGCCTGCAATAGCAGCCTAAACCATCATCATACACTGAGATAGCTGCCGTACACTTTATCACAGACTTACATAGCAGCTGCACGCTATTATCACAGACTGAGAAAGCAGCCGTAAACTAATATCACAGAATGAGATAGCAGCCGTACAATATAATCACAGACTGATATAGCAACTGTACGCTACTATCACAAACTGAAATAGCATCCGTGCACTATAATTACAGACTGATATAGCTGCTGTGCACTTTTATCACAGACTGAGACAGCAGCCTTACACTATTATCACAGACAGACTGATATAGCAGACGTACACTATAATTACACACTGAGATAGCAGCCGTACACTTTAGGTAGTTTTAGACTGAGGTAGTAGTCGCAGACTATGATCACAGACTGATATAGTAGCTGCACGCTATTATCACAGACTGAGAAAGCAGCCGTAAACTAATATCACAGAATGAGATAGCAGCCGTAGACTATAATCACAGACTGATATAGCAACTGTACGCTACTATCACAAACTGAAATAGCATCCGTACACTATAATTACAGACTGATATAGCTGCTGTGCACTTTTATCACAGACTGAGACAGCAGCCTTACACTATTATCACAGACAGACTGATATAGCAGACGTACACTATAATTACACACTGAGATAGCAGCCGTACACTTTAGGTAATTTTAGACTGAGTAGTAGTCGCAGACTATGATCACAGACTGATATAGTAGCTGCACGCTATTATCACAGACTGAGAAAGCAGCCGTAAACTAATATCACAGAATGAGATAGCAGCCGTAGACTATAATCACAGACTGATATAGCAACTGTACGCCACTATCACAAACTGAAATAGCATCCGTACACTATAATTACAGACTGATATAGCTGCTGTGCACTTTATCACAGACTGAGACAGCAGCCTTACGCTATTATCACAGACAGACTGATATAGCAGACGTACACTATAATTACACACTGAGATAGCAGCCGTACACTTTAGGTAATTTTAGACTGAGGTAGTAGTCGCAGACTATGATCACAGACTGATATATAAGCTGCACGCTATTATCACAGACTGAGAAAGCAGCCGTAAACTAATATCACAGAATGAGATAGCAGCCGTATACTATAATCTGAGATAACAGAACACTAGGTATATTTTTTACTGCTGATTCAAAGATTTGTTTAGTGAAACTCAATGTGAATTATAATTGGACGAAGTAAAATCCGCATAAGACAATATATTTGGGTATCGATGGCAGCAATGTGTTATGAAGGTATTCGTTTCACTGCAATCGTCGACACTATCTAGAGCCTGAGATAAGCTGGTGTCGAGAACCCAAAATCAATTTGGATCGATTTTATGAGTAAGGCTTTCCGAGGGGGGATTGCTTAAACCAAACACGCATACAGTGATGTGACTAGATTAGTCTCTGAAGAGTTCGGTGACAGAGTACCGGACGTGGCATAAATATGGGTAAGAATAAAAATTGAATAAACAGTGCTGCCTACTACAGAAAAATGATACTACCTTACGTAAGGAAGCAAATGGAAATCTTATTATCGATTCCAAAGAAATGATGGCTGCACTAATTTGAAATGATATTCTCGTGATACAGCTATCCAACATGGAAAAAGTCAAGAAGACCCGCTTAAGGATAAGAACGCCGCCGCAGATGTCGATAGTATACCAGAACAGCTGATCAAACAAGGAAGACCAACAATTCATCAATGAATCCATAAACATATAGAGCTCGAATGGGAATAAGAAAATATTCCGGAAGACTAGCAAACAAGCTGTAAATGATCCATGTTAACCAAAGAAAGGTGGTATCACTTAGTGGAGTAATTAAAGGTATAATGTTGTGATGAAACCATAGTCGGAAAATGTCTATGCAGGACAACTGACAGCCCATATAACCTAACCTAACCATGCAGTTTCATACTAAATTCTATTATATGGTATGGGACTGACAAGTTCAGTGAACAACTACAAGATAAGTTAAGGATGAAGTCCACCAGTCTTGCCAACAATCCTGCAATCAGACGTGGAATCTAACTCGTCTAAATAAGAAGTAGGTACCTACTTTTTTTCTGATCCAAATCGCAAGTGTTTTCGTAGAGAATAAGTTTCCAATGAGAGGAAAAGATGTTTGCATCGACCATTTGGCCTTTGAAATTAATGAAAAATTATTAAACCATAAATCATGCATTAGATACTCGCAGTTGAGGTTTAAACTTAATAATAATTACGTTCCCAAGGTCGCCGACTATGCCATAATTATTGTGGCACATCAATTAGAGAGATACCCATCAGACATCAAGCCTTAACCGACCCGAAACCAAATCGGCTGCTTCGATGTCGGTTGGTTTCTGGGTTTAGAGAACTTTCGAATTCACTTACAACACCTATCCGAATCGAACCGAAACCAAGGCAATAAGCAAGAAAAAGTGGGCGAGAATGGAATTTTAGTTTTTTTTTCTTCTTAACCACAACATAAAAACCCGTCTGCCCAACAGATAATAGATCCAAGATGAAAGGAGAGACGAAAAATAAACAATCGACTTCTTCAAAACAATCGTATACCTGAATCTCCAAGATGTTGGTTTTTGGTCGATTTTCTTCTCGAGAATAACTCCAAAAACCACTTAAAGTGACCACAAACGACCACAACGGAATCCTGAATCCGAAACTTGTTGTTGTGTGAATAACGACGATGACCACGACGACGACGGACGATGCCCTGTGGAGCTTCGTTCGATCTGGATGCTGTAACTTGCTCCAAATGCACACAGGCCGCCTACGCACTCTTTGTAAAATACACGAATTTCACTGCACACAAACACCGACAAACGAACCCACAGAAAGAGAACCCGAAACACTACGGAATCAAGGAATTACAGAAAAAAACAAACGTTTACTTTGCAAATTCAATTGGAAAATTTCGAGGGAAATGCGGAAAATTGACAAAGAAACAGGGCAAATCGAGATGCCCAACGAGAATAACGACGACAACGGCGACGCGCCGACGATCTATGAGAAGTTCATTGCACTAAATTAAACCACCAGACATTGGCGAAGGTGGCGGTGGCGGTGGCCGGAGAAGATTGCAACAGAGGGAAAAAACAATGTAGACTACGACGACGGCCTTTGGACGAAAGAAAAACAATTTGTTGGTAAACATAGAACTCCGCTAGACGTCTCGATAAAATACAAAACGCATGGATTCAAAAATAGAATTTATTATTTCAATTGCACTGAAGAGAAACACAACACGAAAACGAAATAAAATACACGATTTTTTGCAATCGGGTTGATTTTGGTTCTTTTTTTTGTAAACAATCGATGACCGATGCGATGTACCGACGATGAAGGAGAAACAAATGTCACAATTTTTTTGACAGCGGGGATAAACGAAACAATCGACCACCGGGATGATGTTTTTTGTTTATTTCACATAAAACTATGGAGTAAATTTGTATTGCACTTGTAGCTGATCGATTAAATAAAATATATATGCAGAAATTCCTTAATTTATTAAACCATTTTCGATTAAAAATGAGAAGAGAAGAAGGTGGTTGTAGTTTCGCACGAACTGAGACAAACACGAAATAGCCATTTTGGATTTTGGTATTTGACATTTGGATGATACAAAACCTGTATTACCGACAATCGATACAAATGGGCAATGGAATGGAAAAAGAGTGAATTCAGTGCGAAAAATGTTGCATTGTGCAACTTGTGAATTGTTATAGGAAATCAAATGGCATTTTACGTTATTAATTTTTATGCCTTACTATGAAGACTTGTAAATAAAGAAGATACATAATTCTTGAAATGCGATTTGAAGAGAACGAGAAGCCATAAAAATGTAGACATTTATGGCGTTTTTAATTGGCAATCTGGAATCGGAAAAGAAGCATTCTGTTTTTGAAATCAGAAGGGAAATTCTCTTCTTTTCAGAATCAGAACTGTCACTTTTGCCCAATTGAACGCTTTCAGAATGCTTTTTTTTACTTCCAGATTGCCAATTAAAAACGCCATTATAAACTTCGTGGGTTATAGTAAGGACAGCATTTTAGTCTGCGTTATAGCAGGTTGTTTTGGGCTCTTCATTTATGCATGCATTCAATGAGTTCGTGTGAAAACTTAACGGTGATTTCGAACAGCTGAGTTGAGAAGCTGAAGCACCTGTTTATTTCAAAGGCATTTGATAAAGTCTGGAATCCTGCTCTTTTATCGAAAATGCGTGCTTTCGGTATTGATGAATCCCTACTTCGTTGGATTAGAAACTTTCTTTAGAACCGTTCAATACAAGTTGTTTTGGACGGATTCAGGTCTGAAACCCACAATATAAATGCTGGTGTGCCCCAGGGCTCCGTTTTGTCTCCGACCTTCTTTCTCATTTCCATAAATGACCCCTGTAACTTCTTATCCGATTAATTGTTTCGCTGACGACAGTACCTTTATATTCGTTTTCAGACTCACATCCCTCCTTTCCGGATGTGGAACTGCAACGGCCAAAGGCATGATAAGCTCATTAAACTCTGAATTAAAAACCGTGTAGAGTTTAATGATTCGAAAACTCAATGCTGTCTTGTATCGTTGAAGTGAGATATACCCCCCTTGCCACTGTCCATGATTGGCACTTGCATCAAAGATACCGAACATCTCGAGATTCTCGGTATGTGCATCACTGACCACCTCTTGTGGACCGAACACATACGCGATGTCGCAAAAAATGCCGCAAGATGTTTGGGTTTCTTAAGACAGTGCAAGAAATTTTTCTCCCCGTCTGATCTGGCTATTATCTATAAGACTTATATCCGTCCAAAGCTTGAGTACAATTCTCACAGAGGGCTGGTGCTCCAGCTACTTACTTAAGCCTCTTGGCATCACTCCTTTCGAACAATGTCGTAACGTTTCGCGTCTTTCTCTGTTTTATCGTTACTTCTACGATAATTGCTCTATTGAAATATCCAGTTGCATTCCTCGCCTCAAACAATTCGCCTGTAATACTCGTGCTTCTAGGAATGTCCATCAGTTAACCATCGAGTCCAACTTCGGACGTACCCTTAAGTATAGAGAATCGTTTTTTAGCCGTACTACGCGAATGTGGAACTCCCTTCCACACTCTGTCTTTCCCAGTCAATGTTGATGACATTTTTATTGACAGTTTGATACTCCTGGAAGTTTTTTCAGTTCTTTGCAAGAACCTTAGAAGATGAAATGAAAACTCTTTAAGAATGAGTCGGATTAACTACTACGCCAAGGGCACTACAACTGTTTATCTATTTGACAGCTACTGTCATCTGTGTTGTCCTCTTATTAAATTCCAACAAAACAGATTCCAAAATTAATGTGGAAAATGTCAACAAGATGCCAATTAAATGCGCATGTCTCTTCCCATGGCAGCACATTCCATTCCTCCCCCTTTCCATGTTAAAAAAAAGGGAACAAATATTTTTCTTTAACCAACACGTGCAATGAATGTCTGCATCCTTTCTCATTTGATGTGAAGATAATTGGCAATTTTATTTAGCATACAGCCACCATGCTACGTTGATATACATAAGTAGATATAATAATTTGGATATAAGATGAAATCGCCTGAGGTCCTTGTTTGAATTTTCACGAATGTAGAATAAATATAATTGAACCTCCTGATTCCCACTCCCGTATGAAAAAAAAAACAGTTAGGAATTCATGGAGAATTTGAAATGAAAGAAAGCTAAATTCTTGACGAGGGAAAAATCGATAAATTCCGATTTTCTTCGAAGACACGTACGAAACGAAGTCGACATTTCTCTATAAAATTCTCCACCAACCTCCTACACATGAACACAAACGACAGACAAAAAAAAAACAAAGAAGAAAAACAACAAAAGTCATGTCCTGAGCAAAAATGACTTTTGTAATAAAGGTTAGAATTCAATTTCCTTCTCCACAGAAAAAAAGGATATAAACGAATGTTTATCCGCTAGCATAGTGTGTCTCTGTTCGATTTTGCTCAGACACCCATTAGGCTAAATCAATAGTCATTTTCTCATTTTCAATATTATGTTGTCTTATTCTTCTTGGAAGTGTTTGACAGCGCTATCTTCAAGGATTGAGGGAAACAAAATAAAATAAAATCGCAACGAAAACACAAGAGAAAAATAATTAAAATTGATTTGCAACAGGAATGGCGGTTCAATGTTTTGACAGACGAAATCAATTTTGACAACGCTGCTGGAGATAATCGAAAATGAAGTTACATTGGAGTATAGTAGCCCCCAGCCTGACACTATAATGATAGATGGACTTTAAATATGATTTTGATTAAATAAAATATTCAAACATTTTAGACGTGGACGAACGACGAAGGATATGGGGTTCCTTACTGTACTTTGAGTCCGTTTTCTTATTTCATGTCCTTAAAGTCAAGAAAAGGGTATTTTTTTCTATAAGGAATTAAGCAGAGAAATGCATGCCCGATGAATGGAACCTCAGCATTGTTTGCCCGATCCTGAAAAAGGGAGATCCTCTAAACTGCGCCAACTATAGAGGAATAAGTCTACTTGACATCGCCTACAAGATCCTCTCTGCTGTAATATGTGAACGTCTGAAGCCTTTCGTCAACAATCTGATTGGTCCTTATCAATGTGGCTTCAGGCCAGGTAAGTCAACCATCGACCAAATTTTCACCTTGCGGCAGATCCTGGAAAAAACCTATGAACTCCAAATCGATACCCACAACCTTTTCATCGATTTTAAGGCCACGTATGACAGCATCCACGGAGACGAACTGTACAAAGCTATGTCTAGTTTTGGCGTCCCTGCCAAGATCGTTCGCTTGTGCAAAATGACGATGGAGAACTCACGCTGCTCCGTCAGGGTTGGCAACGAGCTTATGGAATCTTTCGACGTCAAAAAAGGATTCATACAAGGCGATGCACTGTCGGGCGATTACTTTTACATCGTTCTTGAGAAGTTAGTGCAGAACTCTACCGTCAACACCTGAGGCATCACTATCTTCCAAAAATCAGTTCAACTTCTCGCGTACGCCGATGATATTGATATAATGGGAAGAACACAGCGTGATGTCAATGGCGCCTTTGTGAGAATTGAGACAGAAGCGGCAAAAATGGGTTTAGCGGTAAATGAGGGAAAAACGAAGTATGTGCTGTCTTCGAAGAAGGACACCCAACACCGACGACGGCTCGGACAGAACGTCACAATAGACACTTATAACTTCGAAGTAGTAGAGGAGTTTGTCTACCTAGGCTCCGCTATAAACACGGACAATAACACCAGCCCCGACATCTTTGGGTCTCTGGGCTAAGAAAGCAGTTGAGTGGAAACGCTCTCTCTCTCGAGCAACTAAGGTAAAATTGTACAACACCATCATCATCCCAGTCCTGATGCTGTATGGTGCAGGAGCATGGACCTTGACAAAATCTGAAAATCTGATGAAAGTGCCTTAGGCTGTTTCGAGAGGAAAGTTCTTCGGGTCATCTTTGGTCCCATGTGCATTGAAGGGGAATGGCGAAGAAAATATAACAGCGAACTTTACGGGTTGTACAACGACATGGACCTAGCCAGAAGGGTCAAGGTCCAGAGACTCAGATGGCTCGGTAATTTAGAGCGAATGGACACCAATGCTCCGGCCCGGAAAGCCTTTGACACTATTCACGAGGAACGTAGGAGAAGAGGAATACCGCGGCTCAGGTGGTGCACTCAAATGGGAGAGGACCTCAATCAACTTGGAGTGCAAAACTTGAGACAGCTGCCTAGGGACCGAGCTGTTGATTGAGGCCCAAGTCCACAACGGACTGTAGCGCCATCTTAAGTAAGTAAGTTTTAACAGCATTGCACAGTGTTGTGAGCGTCATGGAAAAATCACTGAATGATTAGGAATTCACCCTTGCAACGTTCTTGGATATTGAGAGGGAGCCTACCACGATGTGAAGAACCAAACAGTGCAGCAAGCCTCGGACGACCACAAAGTCGAAAAGGCAATAATACAGTGGATAATGTGTATGCTCAGAAAGAGACAAATTTACTTTGAGCTAGCGGAGGAAGGGGTGAGAGTAATCACATCTAGGGGCACCCCACAGGGTGGAGTTCTTTCATCGCTACTCTGGGTTCTTGTCATGAATGACATGCTCTCTAAATTGAAATCAAGTGGAGTAAAGATAATAGTCTCTTGCATTACTAGCGACTGGCAAGTTCCTACCCACTATCAGAGAACAAACCGAATATGCCCTCTCGTTGGTAAGTAAATGGACTAGTAACTGTGGGCTGACGACAGTCAATCCGTCAATCCAGCTAAAACAGAATTAGAGCTATTTACTAACAAACGCAAAATACCTGATTTTAAAATGCCTTCAATTGAAGGCTGCCCTCTTAGAATCACTGTTCACGCAAAGTATCTCGGTGTGATCTTAGATAAAAACTAAACTGGGGTCTGAACACCAAAGATAGATTCAAAAAAGCACCGATTGCCTTTGACTCCTGCAATAGAATTTTCGGGAAAACCTCGGGACTAAACCCTAAAATTATCAGATGGATGTATTTGGCAATAATTAGACGAATACTAACCTATGGTAATTTGGTTTGGTGGAAAGCTTTAGAAAAGAGCACGAACCTGAAAACTTTGACAAAAGTTCAAAGACTTGCGTGCACTGGCATTACGGGGCAATGAGATCAACTCCAACTGCGGGACTGGAAGTTATACTCAATCTAATTCCCCTAGACCTCTTTGTTCAAGAATCTGCGGCCAAAAGTGCCCTGATACTGTGTCAAACTAAAATCTGGAAAAACAGTTCAACAGGACTTGCCCAGATCCATCATAAAGTTAAGGGCCATAGTACTACAACAGACTATAAAATACCCGAACTTGATTTTCATAAACCATTTCAGTCTGCCATCCCAAGCAGAGAGGAATGGATAGATAACATACCATACTCCAGTGAGTCGTCAATAGCTATCTATACTGATGGCTCTAAGGACCTGGTGTAGAGGCAGGCTTCTATTCTGAATCTCTCAAGTAAACCGCCTCGCTCAGGCTTCCAGACTATAGAAACGTCTCCCAACCGGAGGTCCTGGCAGTGACAACAGCTGCTAAAAATGATTAGGGTCAACGCTTGTCGTAGGCCAAGCTCAGCTAGTTAGCACCCCTACCTGTTATTGAAAACAGAAAATCTCAAGAAGAATAACTATCGAGGCCGATGAACGGTGGAACCTTCTTGATACCTGCGGCACTATAAGAAAAAATGGAAAGAATTATGCAGCTACACAAGGGATCACTTCGATCTCTTGTAAGCATAATTACCGGACATAATGATCTATGACAGATGACAGATGAGCTATGCAGAGGAAGTGCATGAAGACACTTCGCACTTTCTGTGTCACTGTCCCGCACTCTTCCACCAAAGGAAGAAATTGCTCGGCAACTATTTCTTCGGGGATTTAGAAGAACTCTCTAGTACACGAGGAACTAACATTCTGAACTTAGCCAAAGAATCTAAATGGCTTGATTAACTGAACACATATGTTTTTCTTAGAAGCTTGAGTAGCAATACTCACGGGTATCACAATGGATCTGTATTAAGTGTGACGGTAATGACATCAACTGTCAGCCCCTTAACCTAGCCTAACCTAACCTAACTGATCAGGAACTTTGATATCGCCTTTCTTCGATCGACCTGCCACCTGCTACATCATGACTTACAACAAAGGCTTGCAGCTGTATCAAGAAAATGAAAATGTTGTAGCTAGAGCACCCCTTATTTGTCTTGTCAAAGAGCTGCATAACCTATTACACTATAATGGCTGAAACACAAGAACGCTTTAGCTTTGGCTTAGCCTGAAGTTTCCACAATGAAGCTTCACGTTTCGTACGTAATATGACTGCAAACAGATACTCCAGTTCAAATATGTATGCTGACCATGTGCACCGTCTGTCAGCTCAAGAACTGTAAAAAATGCCAACAAATAATTTGTTTTTAGTGGGATGATGGTGATGGAGGGAGAACTGCCATTGAAAGCAAACTCGAAGCGGATGTATCGTAACGTAGGCGATATCGAGGTTAAAGCATGTTTGTTTCAGACATAATGTAAGAGTTCTTGTTCTTACTTTCAACTCGAAATGTTGGAATCACTAGAAAAAAAAACGGCATTCGCAACTGTTGCTGTCAAATAGCTTATTTTGATGTACGATTTGAGGCTAAGGAACTGAACAGAATGCAGTATTCAGTCGCCTGGACGACGAAAATGACATCTGAATTTGTATGGACGAGTTTGACATTTCCATACGAATTCCGCTGTCATTTTCGTCGCCGGGCGTCGAGCTTTCTGAACACAATGGAGTTGCCAGTCGCCTGGCGACGAAAATGAGAGCTGTGAAGGTGATTAACTTTTCCTGTTCGCTAAAAATTAAGGCACACCATTTGATTTTAAATCCAAATGCTTTACTGTTGAATATTTAAATACAAACCAATGTTTTGCTCATTTCAATGGAATAAATCAATTAACAGATGAATTGTTTTTAGAAAAACGCAAACTGTGTTTTGTTATTTTAGGTTGCGGTGATGAATTGGATTTGACTAATTTTCACATATTTTTTGTTTGATTATAATCCTTCCTGATCCTGATAGAAGCTCTTCTAAATAATGCAGTAATTTAGATAAACATAATTAATTTATAATCTCGTCAAATGTAATTATTTTGTATTTTTTGCGGAGACCAGTGCTAGACAAAACGGCTGGTGGTTAAAGCGAGGCAAGACCAACAGAATTCGAAGCTCTAATGCGTTGTGGTTATGGTCAATGTAGAGTTTCTCTTAACACTTCCAAAATTTAGAGCCACCAATATAAATCCTTATATGTTTAATCGAAGCAAACAGAGTGGTTAACAGAGTGGCAATGGCGACTAAGCGACATAGGCTACGTTCAATCATATATCGGATAGGCTATCTGAGATACGCGTATCTGGGATACCTTTTTGGACGAGACAGATACCTGTATCCAGAATGCTGTCAAAACATCTATGAAAAAAAAAAACAACAAATCAAAAGCTTGAGAACAGGAAATTGTTTATGGCCTTTAATCCGTTGGCCAACTTCTTTCGAGTCATCTAAATTATAACAAGTATTGTTTAAAATCAGATCGATAGTCATCTGCTTTTATTTCTTTCAATTTTCTTTTAATTTGGAAGCTGATGAAATTGCGCGCCAGACAAGTCAAGGCCAAAAAATCATATGTTGATCAGCTGAACTCTCGGATACCCGAGGTATACCAAAAATTTTCAGATACCTCTGGATTTTTTTTTGACAGTAAACGGTTCAGGTCTTTGCTATTTTTTACTATGGTTTACAAAAACAAAAAGCTATCCGATACTTTTGGTTACATGATTGAACGTAGCCATAGTTTTGACATGTGTTTTGACAGTTTCGTAAATCCAACTTTAAAAAACGTCATTTCTTTCATGGTCATAAAAAATCTTGTCAATAAATTAAAATGCCCAAAACTTCACCTCGCCTTGTCTGTCTCAGGCAAAGTCATTTTCAGCAGAACAAGCAAAAAAAAAATCGAGCTCGTTTCGTCGATCAATAAATAATTCATTTTAATGGCTGTCTTCGTTGAAACGTTTAATATTGCTAGTGTCACCATTCTCCTCACGTTGAATATTCTGTGTAGAAAAAAATGTCTTCGAACTTTTATGATTTACTGTTCAAACAGAGCCAAGAAGTTTAAAAGGCCAATGTTGTCATCGAAACAACAATTATGTAGGTATGCATAGCAGAGGGAAGTTTTTGTGATTGATGGGGGAACTTGAAACATTCAACTTATTCAACTTTCGAAGCATTCAACTTGGAAACATTAATAAGATAAGTTTTTTTTTTTGATTTATTAAGGAAATACAGAATTGACTTTCGTTCAGTAGAGTAGTCGCAATGTAATTTTTCTTATCTTGAAATCGATCCGAAAATTCCCAAGAAATTGTGATTACATTTAATCACTTAAACTTTTTTTTCCGTGCAGTGTAATTAGTCAAGTGCCTAACCAAAGTTTGACAAGTGTCATACAAACAGTGGGTTATGAGGTCTGGAGTTAATTTGCTTTCGATTTTCGAGGAGTGTTATTAATTTGTAGGGAACACAGAATTTTTACTGGAAGCTACATCTAGGGCTGAAACACACACACGATTTAACTTCGGCTTTGTCTGACGTTTACGAGTTCAGCTATAGGTATTCAATGCATACTGTCACAATGAAGATTCGACCTTACGTTTCGTACGTCATGTAACGTAACGTGACTCATATGGAAGCTCTAGATCAAATATGCTGAACATTTGCTTTGACTGACAGCTCAACAGAAATTAAAAAAAAAAGATGATGATGGAGGGTGAACTGTCATTCAAAGAAAACTCGAATCGTGCTTTTTGTGTCTTAGCTTAAATTTCGACTTAAGAAGAAGAAGAGAGCCAACAGCTGGAATTAAGTTCCGAGGTTCTAGCGGAAGGTAAAACAGCTGTCTCAAGGTCATCGAACAAGAACCAATGCCTGCAAGGATAAAGAAGGGAACATCATAGTAGAATAGCAGTCAATGCTGGGGATTTGGAAAGACCACTTCTGTAGACTGTATAACGCCGACGACTACCAAAACACCGCTGTCAGACAGGAGCCTTTCATCGACACGATGATAGCCAACAATCCCGTGAACCCGCACTAGAAGAAGTGAAAACCGCAATATCAAGGCTGAAATCCAACGAAGCCGCTGGAGCAGATGGACTAGCTGCTGGGTTGTTCAAAGCAGCAGGCGACGAGCTAGATAGGAGCATGCACCAAATCATCTGTAAGATATGGTCAGAGGAATGCATGCCCGATGAATGGAACCTCAGCATTGTTTGCCCGATCCTGAAAAAGGGAGATCCTCTAAACTGCGCCAACTATAGAGGAATAAGTCTACTAACATCGCCTACAAGATCCTCTCTGCCGTAATATGTGAACGTCTGAAGCCTTTCGTCAACAATGTGATTGGTCCTTATCAATGTGGCTTCAGGCCAGGAAAATCAACCATCGACCAAATTTTCACGTTGCGTCAGATCCTGGAAAAGACCTATGAACATCAAATCGATGACCAACACCTTTTCATCGATTTTAAGGCCGCGTATGACAGCGTCTACAGAGACGAACTGTATAAGGCTATGACTAGTTTTTGGCAAGCTCGTTCGCTTGTGCAAAATGACGATGGAGAACTCATGCTGCTTCATCAGGGTTAGCAACGAGCTAACGGAATCTTTCGACGTCAAAAAAGGATTCAGACAAGGCGATGCACTGTCGTGCGATTTTCTTTAACATCTTTCTTGAGAAGATAGTGCAGAACTCCGACGTCAACACCAGAGGCACTATCTTCCAAAAATCTGTTCAACTTCTCGCGTACGCCGATGATATTGATATAATGGGAAGAACACAGCGTGATGTCAATGGCGCCTTTGTGAGAATTGAGACAGAAGCGGCAAAAATAGGTTCAGCGGTAAATGAGGGAAAAACGAAGTATGTGCTGTCTTCGAAGAAGGACACCCAACACCGACGGCTCGGACAGAATGTCTCAATAGACGCATATAACTTTGAGTTTTGAGGTAGTAGAGGAGTTTGTCGACCTAGACTCCGCTATAAACACCAGTGGCGATTCCTGGTCCTCATCCTTGGTTTACCTACGACTCTCGGGAAAGTTAAGACAATAATAAAAAAAAAAACTCAAAACTCTTGTTGTTCAAAAGTTTTTTTTTTTTAATTTATGATAAAATTTTTAGTAAGAAAAAAATGTTTATTTTATCTGGTGAAAAATTGTGAGTTAAATGAAAACTAAAATACGAAAATAAATAATAATAAAAAAAGTTATAGTAAGCGATTTATGTTTGCAAAACAAACAAAAATGATTTTACAAAACAAACGGAACACAGAATTCATATCAATGCACGTATATTTTTATAATGGTAAAAGAGATGAATTAATTGAAAAAAATAGTAATGAAACGAATACTAAAAGTACACAAATATACTGTCGTACGTCGTACCTAAATAAATATTTACATTAATAATAAATAGTAATAAAATCAGTAGTAAATAAAAAATGTGCACGACTGGGTCTTACGAATTTGCTCCTGCATGCTCAAACTAAATATTTATGATTACTTTTATGTTACAAAAATTGCAAAAAGTAGTGTTAAAATAAGAGATATACAAAAAAGAGATATATAAAAATAATTAGAATTTATTAAAAAATTAAAATTTGAAAATGTACCTCGTAAATACATTTGATTCCAAAAATTTAAATGCCAAACAAATTTAAACCTTATTCTTTATTTATTGATTTTTTTTTCTTTGAAAATCGTCATAGCCGTTTTTTTTAAATTAATTTTTTATATATAAAATTTTGCAAAATTGTCTTAAAATTTATTTGGGTATGCAGTTTTTAAGACCACGTAAATATACATATTATACTTCAATTTGAATTTTTAAAATTGATCGGTTTTTGAGATACAGAATTTTGAAAAAAATACTAAAAATATTTTTTTAAAAATCCAAAAAAAAGTTTGAAATTTTTTTGAATACAAAATATTATTTGAACAATATACGTACTTTCAAAAAAAAACTTACTCTGATCGAACTTTCATTTTTCGAGAAAATCTAATAACAAATAAACGGTTCTATGGGAGGAACCGTTTTGGAGCAATACAAATTTTTTTTTACATAAGATACATGAATGTTTAAAAAAATAAAACTTGAGGAAGTTTAAAAAAAATCGTAGGAGCCGTTTTGGAGAAAATTGAAAGTTTTGGTTTTTGGCCAGTAAAATCGTATGGTGGCTACCCTAAATTTTGATCTTAACACAACAATAAAAAAGATTGGGATATGAGTTCTTGCTCAAACCTCTAATTTTCAAATTTGAAGTCAATCGGACCAGTAGTTAAGGCTGTAGATGCCTGTAAACTTCCAGACTGACAGACAGACGGAATCGCCGGACCCACTTTTTTCGACTTCCATATCATCGCAATGTCATATCTCATCATCATCTCAAATTTTTTTTTTACGAATTCAATACATACTTGCCATATATTCTTTATGTCGCAAGTAAAAATCAACGATAAGTAAAGTCTGCACGTCTCTCAAATTTTGTACAGTTTTCGATTATTCTATCGTGAAAATTTTGGCTGTCCTAATTTTCTTCTTTCTTTACCTTTGCTATATTGACTGTCATATTCTTATAATAGATACAGAAAAATAAAAACAGTGACTATGAGCATAATCGCTTCGCATTGGCGAATACGTGCGTTGCGTTGTCGTACGTCGTCGTGCTAATTGATATAGAAACACTACGACTACAAGCACGAAAGTTGCTTAAGAGTTAAAAATGTGTATCTGTTGCTGTTTCTGTATTCTCCTTCTACGTTGTACGTTGTCGGTTGTCGCTGCCTTTTCAGTCGAAGGGAATCGCTTTTTTTTGCGCTTAACCTTCTCTTTATTTTTACAGGCGTTTAGTGGAATGTATGCGTCTATCTCTCTCTGAAGATTGTATGCAAATAGTTACCGCAAATTTTTACGATATCAGAGATTTTTTGTGTATGCCAAATTCTCCTCAAAAGGAAGGGATAAGGGAATCAATTTTTTTTTGCGTTTACATTTTTACAGGCGTTTATTGGAATGTTTGTGTATACTGTTTTTGAAGATTGTATGAAAAAAGTAACCGCAATTGTTTACGGTAGCAAAGCGGTGTATCTGGGTTAAAGGGAATCGCTTTTTTTTGCGCTAAACTTTGTTTTTTTTTTTGTGTTCAGGCATTTATTAAAGTGTTTGAAACTATAAATGTTTGAACCGTTGATTTGCCAAAGAATATTAAATATCTGAAAATACATTTATTTTTTGAAATTCTTGGTTTACCGCCGATATACTTGGTTACTATGAGGAATCGCCCCTGATAAACACGGGCAATAACACCAGCGCCGAGATCAGACGAAGAATAACTCTTGCTAATCGCTAAGAAAGGAATTGAGTGGAAAAGCCCTCTGTCGAGCAACTAAGGTAAAACTGTACAACACCCTCATCATCCCAGTCCTGCTGGGTGGTGCAGAAGCATGGACCTTGACAAAATCGAATGAAAGTGCCTCAGACCGTTTCGAGAGGAAAGTTCTTCGGATCATCTTTGGGCCCGTGTGCGTTGAAGGGGAATGGCGAAGAAGATATAGTAGCGAACTTTACGGGTTGTACAATGCCTCGATCATTTAGAGCAGATGGACACCAATTCTCCGGCCCGGAAAGGCTCCGAAACTATTCCCGAGGGACGTAGGAAGACGCACATAAGTGGAAGAGGATCTCAATCAACCTGGAATGCAAAACTGGAGAGAACTAGCTAGGAACCGAGCTGGCTGGCGGAGACTGTTGATTGAGGCCTAAGTCCACTACGGAGTGTAGCGCCACCTTAAGTAAGTAAGTTGACTTTAGAATGTTAGTAGAGTGGACTCCTTCGATATTTCTTTCGTTTTGCGTGAGTCCACATGGAAGTGAACTTTAATTTATACAATTCACACTCACTCCCTTCGAAAAATATTATGAACCGACTAGTACGATAGTGCTAAAATCACCTCTTCTACTACTATGGAATTACAAAATAGTATCAATTACCTAGAGCGGTAAGGGGTTTCGATATTGAAATTATTTCGTCCGCTTTTGATAGTAACCAGGGCCTTTCAGGGGCGGTTAGTGCTATGGCCGTTCGTATTATTTGCCATTGTTTATTGTACCTGCTGATCCGCGCCACCAGGAGCATAATAACTCCTGATCTGTGCCCTTGCCACCAAGGAAACAATGGTTTCCGCTGATTCGTGCCACCAGGGGCATCGTACCTGCTGATCCGCGCCACCAGTTTCGTGTTTTTTCAATAAGGCCTTGGCGAAGCCAGCGAGTAAGAAACTAAAGGGACTATTCTTGAGCATCGTAATTCGTATTGAATTTAGTATACGTGAAATAACTGTCTTACCTTCTGAAATAATTCCTGTAAGTGATTATATCTCATCATGGCATTAATATCAGAAGTTCGGACACCAAAATTGCCATTCCCCTTTTTTACTAAAAACAATATCAAGCATCTTCATTTAAACTGCTCCTATTTCTAAAGCTGCTTTTTCTAAGTACCTTCCCAAGCCATAAGTCCTTCCCTTTGTTTAACGTAAGCTTTTCATTAAATATTCATTTCGATCTAAAGAAAAGAATGAATTACCCTCCGTCATAATCAAGTTTATATTCTAAAACTTATGTTTCATATACTCCCCAAAAACTTTATATTTATCCTCATTACCCTCAATTTGGCAAAATTCTTCATCTAACAACCTTTACCTTGCAAAATATTCAATAGCAGCTCTACACCTTATCCAAAAATTAACGGCAAAAGCAACATCTCTGGGTTTTTGCTTTAATCCCTCTCAAATTCGCCTCCCCTTAAATAACAGTAGTTGTGATTCTCGTTTGACAGTTTTTGCGCACTAAAACTTTCAATTTCCCATCCAAAACTCTTGCAATCTAACCACATTATACCTAATTGTAAAGTTCCGTTTCAAAAACCACCATAACCATCCTAACCACCACTATGGCACTGGCACTACATTGCTATAGAGCAGAGAGATGTCCTTTAATTTTGCCACACAAGAAGAGAAGCAAAAAACCACAAGTTCTGGGGCTTCAAGGGAGATCTATGGTGTGCACGAAATTGTGTTTGGCAAAAAGGAAGGAATGGACATTGTGTAAAAAGTCCTTTTTCTCACGCGAGACGACAACGAGGACATCTTCTTCGAAAAGACTGAAAGCATAACAAACAATGGACAAGGCAAGGCACACTATACTCCTCTGTCATGGTTGTCATCTCTTTATACAAAACCGAACCCCGGCTATTCAGTGTCACAGAAAATAACTTCCCCTGTCATTTTGGTGCAAAATTTTGTAACGTTCGCAGTTCGCACACATAAATAGAAGAAGAAAGAAAGAGGACTCTTCGAAAATAAACAAACGCAAAATGGGGCAAAATGCCAACGCCAGAGGAAGTGAACAAAAACTATCACCCACTATATCGGATCGGATCCTCTTACAATGCAATTACCCGACAGGCAAGAAAATAGTTTTTTGTTTTGACATTTGGTATTCACCACTAAGCGAGGTGGATAGAGGCGAACGAAATTGGAATTTCGTTCGATATCCGCCCCACAAACTCTCATAACATTTTTTTCGTTTGACAAGAGTCAAATGCAGTGCTGCCGAAACTACTACCAAGGGAGCATTTGTACCACTGTCTCACTGACCCGGCAACATCACACAACGAATATTTTGACTCGAATTTTTGCACTCGACTTGTTATTGCCAGGGTGGAATCGTGTTAGCTGAAAGTTGATAGTTGACACTCAATTTGACTGTCAACTATCAAAAATCAGTTTACACGATTTCTCCCTGGTCTACTATTTAGTTATTTGAGTTATTAACGCTCTTAATTATGTGGTCATCGGCTCCAAATTTCGGCAGAAAGCAGACTTTGTCCGTTGGTGAACTTTACAATTGTGAAAATGTTTAGTGATTCATTAGTGAAAGGTTAATCAGGTAATTTAGATTGACTTTTCTGGACAGCCTCTGCCCAGGAACTCAATTAGCGCTTCAATTGCGCTGTTTTGATGCCATAAACTCGAAGTTACCTAAAAATAATAAACTATAAAAAGACACAGTATAGAGCTTAATAGAAATTTGGAGTGTTTAAATCCAATTGGTTTTGTTAAGATAGAGATTCAAGTTCCTAATCTTAATATTTGCGAGTTCGCTAAGCTCGCATAAGAAAGGAGCATCCAAAGCCATTGTTCTGGAATTTAGAGAGGCCGGGCACTCGCTCAAAAAGTGCTGGAGTGTTTCCCTCTGAGCCGTATCTCTACAGCTACGACAAAATTCATTGTGGGGAATAGCAAGCTTCAAAGCATGTTGTCCGACCGACCAGTGGCCTGTGCAAATGGCAAATTATTCGTCCAATGTCTGATCTAGTTTTTTTTTTCAGATGTTCCTTCGTACATGGTACGTTTGTGGTCGAAAGTGGGCCATATCTGAGATTTTTCCATCTTACGTTAGATTTAAAAAAAAATGGGTTGTTGGACGCGTCGCATAATATCAAAAACTCCTTTGAAAAATCCGCATTCACCAGCAATGGAGCTGTTGTAAGCGCAGTTTTCATTTATTAAAAGATCCTAGCTTCCTGTGAAAATATGAACTTTTTACCTATTTTGAACAGGTCGGTCAAAGGACTGGCCAGAGTTCCGATACCAACCCGTCATTCCTAAAAAGCGTCGAACCTGTTTAGCTTACTTCAACTCTTTGAAACAGAATTTAGACTTTTGGATATTGATAGTTAGACCCGCCTCCTTCAATCGACTCGCAAGTATCCTCAGCTACTCCAAATGCTCATCAAAAGTACTCGATATGACCAACAAGTCATCCAAGTACGGAAAGATCTTCTCTCTCAACTGATGAGGTATTACCTTATCGATTAACCTGACCAAATGCGCATTACAAAGGCCAAAGGGCATGACTGTGAACTGCATTAGAGGCATTCCGGGCACCGTGAATGCCGTCTTCTCCCTTGAAGATTTCTCCAGTGGAATCTTCCAAAACGCATCCTTCAGATCCACGCTTGAAATGAACCGAGTATCTGAAAGACGAGATAGCAATCCCCCTATATGAGCCAGTGGATACGTATCTTTTTTAGTTTGTGCATTGACTTTCCTGTAACGGAACCCGTAAAATTGTTGTTAAAACTTACTAGCCCTTGCTTGCAATCTTTTAAGATTCTGGACTTAGTCAGGTTGCTTTTTAAAGCCTTGATAGATGCTTGGCTATCAATAAAGACTCCAACCTTTTTTCATAATTTCGTCAGATTTGACTGCTTGTTAAAGAATCCTACATGCTTGTCTAATCGCTAGAACTTCAGCTTGAAATACACTACATCTGTGCACTGTCAGGCAGTCTAAAGGATTTTTTAATACCCAGTTCTTCGGAGAAGACATCAGCCCCAACACCGAGTTAGGTTAGGTTAGGTTTATATGGGCTGTTAGTTGATATTGTTACCGTCACAATGTAGATCCCTTGTGATATCCTGAAGTGTTGTAACTTCTGAAAAAGTGGTTTAACCTATGAATTCTATGGTTAATCGAGCCATTTGGTGGACTTCATAAAGTTCAATAGGCGGTTGCCTGGGAGTTCTAATAGGTCTTCTAGTTCATTGAAGAAATAGTTGCCTAAGAATTTTGATCTAGTACGGCAGAGTGCTGGACAGTAGCATAGGAAGTGAGCCGTATTTTCGTCATGGTCCAAGATGGAACTTAAATTGCCTACCAAAGCTTAGAGTTGGTAACGTGCAGTCAGAGGGTTCTAATTTTATTATTCTTTAGGTATTAGATTTAGAATTTTACCATGACCGAAAGACTTTGTAGTCCACATACCCGAGGAGACTGTTTCGCGAATGTGAAGGTCGATGTGAGTGCATCAGTAGTGTTTCGGATTATGTCATCCTATTTTACATCATAATTATTTTATATCTTATTACAAAAAAAACCATGAAACAACAAAATTTAAATTGCCTAACATTGCCTGTTATACCCTATAAAATGTAAAAGAAGAAACTTAAAGTCACTCAATCTCTTTATGAAATATGTAGCATACGCTTAACAGTTAATCTTTCTTTCTCTTTAGTAATTTCACTCTAATTCGAACATTGTAAACTTCTAATGTAAGCTTCCAATGGAAAATTTGTCATGGGCTCGATCTTTTTGGATTCGATCGTCACCCAGGACAGTTGGTAAAAATATATAATAACAATTTAATTAATTGTATACATTTATTATTTCTCTGCTGGATTCTCATCTTGATAAATCGCCAACATTTATTGATCCTTCTAGCCTGATATAAAACTAAACCAGGAATTTTGAACATTGTTTTTCAAAAATATACAGTCCGCTAAATTTTAAAAAGAATAAAACTAGTGATTTGCGTGTGCCCGCTTGATTTATTATGTATGCCTAAATCGTGGGCACATACATATATATATATTTAGGTATTAACATTCATGTGATTTGATCAAAAGCAAGCGAATTAAATTATCGAATCAAATCGTATATAGATCGAAAATTCAAACAATTGTCCGGGTGAATCAATTGATTACGTAATTTGACATATTCTTAAAAGCTGTGGTGTTTTTTGGTTTCAACGATGACGTCGCTAAAGCAAAAATACGGGAACGCTAAGGGACGTATATCTAGAGCACGTGATTTTGTGAATGGGCTTTCTTCTTCGGTTTCTCTTGAAATGTTAGAGATAAGGCTTGGGGGTCTAAATCAGGCCTGGTCAGAGTTTTGTACCATCTATAACATACTTCTCGAAACAATTGAACTCAAAGAAGTCGAAAGCTATGAAAATGAATATGCAGAATACGAAGTGCGTTTTTTCGAGACAAATGCAAAGTTATCAGCTGGCATTCGTAGTAAAAAGGAGGCGTCCGAATCGAAAAATGATGACACGGCTGTTGAACAACTTGCGAAACAACAAACCGTTCTTCTAGAAAAACTTAATTTGACATCAGAGCGCTGCTCTATCCAACTTCCGAAGCTAGTCATTCCTCCGTTTTCGGGCGATTATAAGGATTGGCCCTCATTTAGAGATTCGTTTACGGGATCGGTAGATCAAAAGGCAAACCTGACGTCTATCCAAAAATTTCACTATTTAAAGTCGTTTCTTCGCGATCATGCACTTGATCTCATAAAACACATTCCGCTGACAGAAGCGAATTATGTCGAAGCATGGGAGCGTTTAGAAAATCGATACGACCGCTCGCAGCTTATAATTCAGTCCTTCATCGAGACCTTTCTTTCACTTCCTATGGCAATCGGGGGCAATGTTAAAATTCTTAGGCAGATCGCAGATACGGCCGATGAGGTTATACGTGGCCTTAATTCGATAAAAAGTAACAGTAGAGACCCTTGGCTTATTCATTTACTTTTGACTAAACTCGATACAGATACTAAACAAAGTTGGGCTGAGAAAATCGGAACGCGAGATGATGCTACAATTGATGAGCTCATTACCTTTCTAGAATATCGGTGCAATGCGTTAGAATCATGTCAACCGGTCGTAACAAGACAGAGTGCTTCGCGGAACAAACAACAAACTAACATTCGTTCGCATTTTGTTGAATCTTCTCAAGCAAAACCTTTGCTAAACTGTCCGAAGTGTAAAAATGAACATAACTTGCAACAGTGCCCACAGTTTGTCGCCCTAGATGTCGAATCCCGTCGGTCTTTTGTTAAGTCGAACTCTTTGTGCTTCAATTGCCTCCGCCCTGGACATGGTGTTTCTCGTTGTATTTCGTCATTTCGTTGTCGTGAGTGCCATTCGCGTCACCATTCCCTCGTTCATTCATCACAGAAACCTACTGTTTTGACAAATCAGTCATCACCATCGTCGTCCAAACAAAACCTTGGTAGTTCTTCTTCGCCTTCGTCGTCGTCGTCGTCGTCGTCGTTCTCGGTCGCACCAATTGTAAATAATCATTCCATTGATATAAGATACGAGAAGCAAACTATACTCCCAACAATCTTGGCGAAAGTAGAAGACAGTCAAGGAAGGCTACATGAGTGCAGAATATTGTTAGATTCTGGATCTCAGATTTCGTTTGTTCTTGAATCCTTCGTACGACGATTAGGGCTTTCTCGAAAGCATGCTCGCATTCCAATAAGTGGGGTATCGTCAACAAACGCAGGTTATACAAGAGGTTATGTGTCAATGGCAATAACTTCTCGCTATAATTCAACGTCCTTGGTCATTGACGCATACATCATGCCCACACTCACGTCATGTTTGCCACCACAGGCATTCGATTTGTCTCGATTTACTCATATTTGCGGTTTGGACTTAGCAGATCCTTCATTTAATGTACCTAGTTCTATCGATATTCTGCTAGGAGCAGATAACCTCTGGTGCATTCTTAAAGGCAATCAAATTCAAGGCCCTGAAGGGGTTCCTATAGCTCAAGACACAACCTTTGGCTGGGTCATATCAGGCTCGTTGCTCAATTCTCCAGCCGCAGATCCATCAGTTGTTGCTCTTCACACTTCTCTCGATGTTGATGCTATGTTGCAACGATTTTGGGAATTAGATAATGTTGCACTTACACCAGATAATTCAAGGATTAATGAAGACGAAGCTGAAAAGCATTTTCGCACCACCTTTACTCGATCTCCTGACGGAAAATACGTAGTTCATCTCCCATTTAAAGTTCCTCGCGTTCAATTCGGTGACTCACTTCAACTTGCAATTAACCGACTTCATTCTATGGAAAGAAGATTTAAACGGGACAAGACCTTGCATGAATCGTATACTAACTTCATGAACGAGTATCTTAATCTTGGACACATGGCCCGTGTTCCACCGAATGAAATTTCGTTACCTAAAGGGCAATATTTCTATCTTCCTCATCATGCGGTGTTGAAACCCGATAGTTTCTCAACAAAAATACGTGTCGTGTTTGATGGGTCTTCTAAAGATTCACTAGGAATATCGTTGAATAGCCAACTGCTTATAGGGCCTCCGATTCAAAGAGACTTGTTTGGAGTTTGTCTTCGTTATCGACAACATAAATATGTTTTTACGGCCGATGTAGTGAAGATGTTTCGACAAATTTGGATCGATGACGGAGACACTGACTTTCAACGCATTGTTTGGCGCGAGAATCCTAATGACGAAATAGAACATTTTAGGCTGAAAACGGTTACCTACGGAACCGCACCGGCTCCATTTCTCTCCGTTCGTGTCTTGAAGCAGATTGCACTCGATTATCAATCACAATATCCACTCGCAGCTTGTGTTCTCCTCCGAGACGTGTACGTGGACGATATCATGACTGGCGCAAACTCAATCGAGGATCTGATTGATCTGAAGTCTCAACTGGTAGATCTTTTATCCAAGGCTCAGCTGGAACTAAGGAAATGGAATTCCAATTGCTGGCCTCTTCTTGCTGGACTACCTAAGGAAGATTGTGAGTTTTCGTGGTTTGATGCAGATCGCTCAAGGACTACAGTGAAGGTTTTGGGATTGCATTGGAGCCCAACTGCAGATGAATTCTCTTTTCGTATGTCCACCCCTCGCATTGTATATCCACCAACAAGACGTTCTTTACTATCCGAGATATCCAGCATATTCGATCCATTAGGTTTTCTAGCCCCATCGGTGATTTTGTTTAAAATCATGTTTCAAGAATTGTGGTCGTGTGATCTTAATTTAGGCTGGGACGATGCACTACCAGAACAGTTGGCTGAGAAATGGACAACGTATCGCAATGAGCTTCATTTCTTTGAACAGCTTCACATTCCAAGGTTTTTGTTTCCATCAGTTGACAACCTTGAATACCATGGATTCTCGGATGCGTCGTCAGTTGCCTACTCAGCGGTTATATACGCACGTTGTAAGATTTCGGAACATGAATATACATCTACGTTGATTGCAGCGAAAACGAAGGTAGCACCACTTAAACCCGTCTCGATTCCTCGACTTGAGCTCTGTGGTGCGCTTCTTCTGACGAGATTGTTTAACATGATAAAAGCATCGATTTCAATTGACTGTAAGATTTTTGCATGGTGCGACTCACAAATTGTCCTTCATTGGTTGTCTTCTCCGCCTCGCCGTTGGACTGCATTCGTAGCAAATCGCACAGCCACAATCCTCGAGACAATTCCTCGACATTCCTGGAACTACATCGCTTCAGACATGAATCCTGCAGATTGTGCCTCACGCGGCATTTTACCGTCGGCCCTAAGGGATCATCAACTTTGGTGGAGCGGTCCTGATTGGTTGCTACTACCCCAGACTCTATGGCCAACAACAAGGTTCTTGGTCCAACCACCATCGGAAGAACATATTATCGCAGAAGAGAAACGTTCAACGAAAATTGTCGCGCTTTCGTCATGCATTGAACCTAACATTTGCCAACAAATCTCGTCACTATCAGAACGAGTATCGTCATGGAATCGTCTGATTCGCGTTATTGCATCATGTATCCGATTTACACGAAACCTTCAACCTAAAAAATTCAACAAAAGAATCGACAGCCTTTCATTTGATGAAATTCAACGTGCTAGAATCTGCGTCCTTAAAAATATACAAAGTGAATGTTTCGGTAGTGAAATTCGGTGTTTATTAAAAAATCATGAACTCCCTTCAAAATCCAAACTCCTTCGCTACTCACCTTTCATTGACAGGGAAGGGCTCTTGCGTGTGGGCGGGCGTATAACACATGCTAATGTTGCATTCAATTTAAAACACCCAGTAATTTTGCCAAATGATAAAATCTCTCTTCTTATAGCACAAGACATTCATCAAAATCATTTGCATCCTGGCTTGTCCCAAACGTTTGCCATCATCCGTCAACGATATTGGATACTGGGAAGCCGTGCTCTAATCAGGAAAGTAGTCTCAAAATGCCGAACATGTTTTCTACAACGAAAAGCAACATCCAGTCAGCTGATGGGTGATCTACCCGAGTATCGAGTTCAGCCTGCTCGGCCATTTACTAACACCGGGGTTGATTACGCAGGTCCCATTGCTATAAAATTGTCTAAAGGACGCAAGCCAAAACTCTCCAAAGCATATTTTGCAATTTTCGTTTGCATGTCAACCAAAGCTGTTCATTTGGAGTTGGTAAGTGACCTAACGACCGATGCCTTTTTAGCAGCGTTCAAGCGTTTTGTTGCTCGCCGTGGTCGATGCTCAAATGTATATAGCGACAACGGAACGAATTTCCAAGGAGCTCGACGTTGCCTCACCGAGATGCAGAAACTAATTGTGTCACACGCCTACAATGAAGATATTGCCACAAAACTGGCAATGGATGGGACAGCTTGGCATTTTATTCCCCCCTCTGCTCCTCATTTTGGTGGGTTGTGGGAGGCTGGCGTCAAATCCGTAAAGCTGCACCTTCGAAGAGTTGTTGGATCCTCGATTCTAACGTTTGAAGAGCTATACACTGTTCTAATACAAATTGAATCCATTTTGAATTCTCGTCCTATTTGTGAAATTTCTGATGACGATTTAAATCCACTAACCCCAGGACATTTTCTTATAGGTGAGCCTCTAACTGCTGTCCCCGAGCAAAGTTATCTGGAAGTACCTATCAACCGTCTATCTCAGTGGCAACACCTCCAATGCATGGTCCAGGGCTTCTGGAAAAGATGGCAGTCCGAGTATATCACCTCACTACAAGAAAGGCCAAAGTGGCAAAAAAGGGAACAATCGTTGCAGGTCGGAGACCTAGTCGTTATCAAGGAGCCAAACCAACCCCCTACAAAGTGGATTCTCGGAAGAGTCGAAGCAGTTCACCCGGGAAAGGACAATTTAATACGTGTTGCAACTGTGAGGACAACAAGTGGCACATATCTTCGGCCCATCACAAAACTGGCACCACTGCCTAAATCCTGAAACTCGTTCCAGGGGGGGCGGGATGTTTCGGATTATGTCATCCTATTTTACATCATAATTATTTTATATCTTATTACAAAAAAAACCATGAAACAACAAAATTTAAATTGCCTAACATTGCCTGTTATACCCTATAAAATGTAAAAGAAGAAACTTAAAGTCACTCAATCTCTTTATGAAATATGTAGCATACGCTTAACAGTTAATCTTTCTTTCTCTTTAGTAATTTCACTCTAATTCGAACATTGTAAACTTCTAATGTA
>CAKKXW010000204.1:1057-11114 GCA_920937365.1 Sphaerophoria rueppellii | reverse complement strand
CGCCTTGTCTGTTGACTACCTTTAAGGTATGCAAAGTCAATTTGCGAAGTTAAAACCAAGAATCTTTAGTCAAATTGATTTTCGAGTTTTTAAACTGATTTACTTGAACTTACTATAGTTTTTTTTTTTTATTATTTTGTAATGCCGCGGCAAGACAATAAATGCGGAGAAAATAACGGGGAAATGAGAAAATAAAGCGAGCAAAACTGAATGGACAAGTTGTTGGCTTGAAAATCAGACGGAGACTGTTCCTGATATTTGTTTGCACTCCTTACTCTATTCCTAAATTTTATCTCACTTAAACCCAAGACCCATTGACACTATCATTTTAGTTTAAGTTTCGTTTGAGCTTTTAGTTAAACTGATTTCTAAGAACCAAAATTGAAGCGTTTAACTGAAACGTATGGAATTTCCATCAGTTGTCTGTTCCGCCATCAGTTAAACTGTGTGTTAATACGTTTCAGTTCAGTCGTCGTTTGAATTATCGACTTACTTACTTAAGGTGGCGCTACAGTCCGTTTGAACTTGGGCCTCAATCAACAGTGCCCGCCAGTCAGCTCGGTCCCTAGCTGTCTCCAGTTTTGCACTCCAAGTTGATTGAGGTCCTCTTCCACTTGAGTGAGCCACCTGAGTCGCGGGCTTCCTGTCCTCCTACGTCCCTCGGGAATAGTGTCGAAGGCTTTCCGGGCCAGAGCGTTGGTGTTCATCGTTCTAAATGACCGAGGCATTTGTGTCTTCTTGATCCTTCTGGCTAGGTCCATTCATCCGATTTTGTCAAGGTCCACGCTTCTGCACCATACAGCAGGACTGGGATGATGAGGGTGTTATACAGTTTTACCTTAGTTGATCGAGAGAGGGCTTTTCCACTCAATTCCTTTCTTAGCCCAAAGAAACAGCGATTATTAAGAGTTATTCTTCGTCTGATTTCGGCGCTGGTGTTATTGCCCGTGTTAATAGCGGAGCCTAGGTAGACACACTCCTCTATTACCTCGAAGTTGTATGCTTCTATTGCGGCGTTCTGTCTGTGTTGGGTGTCCTTCCTCGAAGACAGCATATACTTTGTTTTGCCCTCATTTTTGCCGCTTCTGTCTCAATTCTCCCAAAGGCGCCATTTCCATCAAGCTGTGTTCTTTCCATTATATCAAGTTTAAGACTTTTGGAATAGCCTGGTGTGGATGATAGAGTCTTGCACAATCTTTTAAAGATCGATGTTTAAAAAAAACGCATGACAGTGCATCGCTTTGTCTGAATCCATTGTCATTTTGCACAAGCGAATGAGCTTGGCAGGGATGCCAAAACTAGACATAGCTTTATACAATTCGTCTCTGTAGATGCTATCATACGCGGCCATAAAAACGATGATAAGGTGGGGGATTTCGATTTGGAATTTCATAGGTTTTTTTTCCAGGATCTGCCGCAAAGTGAAATTTTGTCGATGGTTGACTCTCCTGGTCTGAAGCCACATTAGTAGGGACCAATCAGAAAGGCTTCACAAATTACGGCAGAGAGGATCTTGTAGGCGATGTTAAGTAGGCTGATTCCTCTGTAGTTGGCGCAGTTTAGAGGATCTCCATTTTTCAGGATCGGGCAAACAATGCTAAGGTACCATTCATCGGGCATGCATTCTTCCGACCTATTTTACAGATGATTTGGTGCTGGTTCCTATCTAGATTGTCGCAGCTCGGCATCTGCTCTAGCGGATTTGTTGGCTTTCAGCCTTGATATTGCTGTTTTCACTTCTTCTAGGTCGGGTTCACGGAATTGTTGGCTATCATCATGTCTGATGAAAGGGTCCTGCCTGACGGCGGGATTTTGTTCGTCGTCGCCGTTGTACAGTCTTCAGTGGTCTTTCAAAATCCCCAGCATTGACTGCGATTCTACTCTGATGTTCCCTTGTTTAACTCTGCAGGCATCAGTTCTCGCTTGTTGACCTTGAGCCAGCTGTTTTACCTTTCGGTAAAACCTCCGAACTTCATTCCTGCTGTTGGCTCTCTCAACATCCTCGATCTGACGCTTCTCATGTTCCCTCTTTTTTCTCCTGAAAAGCCGGGGTACCTCTCTCTTCTTTTGTTCGTAGAGCTCACGAGCAACGCTGCTTTATTAGCCGCCTGCTTGGCTGCATGCGCCTGCCTACATTCTTCGTCAAACAAGGGTTTCGCTTTGGTGGCTGCGTGAATCCAAGGACATTAGAGGCGGCATCTCTAACTGCTTTCTCTCAGTGTTGCAACTGGTCCTCTATACTTGATGTTATCGACATAAGACTCCTTAAGAGGTTACTTGACACTCTATCAGAGAAAGACCTGGCGATCTCTTGCGATTGTAGCCGTCCGACGTCGAATTTTCTTGCAGCATTTCCTTGTTTTGGTCGTATTTTGACTACGACGAGTTAGTTCGAACATCTAGAATGCAGGACAAGTGCCTTCCGTCGATCGCAATGTGATCAATCTGGTTGACGGTTGATTGATCGAGAGATCTCCATGTTCCTTTATATATGTTGAGATGTGGGAACCACGTGCTTGCTCCCACAACATTTCTCCCCACAGCAAAATCGATCAGCCTGAATCCGTTGTTAGAAGCGGTGTCGTGCAGGCTGTGCTTTCCCAATGTTCCACAAAAGATGTCCTCTTTTCACAGCTTGATGTTAAAATCGCCGAGAATAATTTTAATGTCATAGCTAGACATTGTATAACTCCATATTTTTTATTTTATTTATTGAATAAGAGTTAAGGTAAAGTAATTAATTGAAAACTACGAATGTCAGAATGCCCCAAATTTCTATTGACCTTCACAACGATGTCCAACAAGAGTTTGAAAAATAAAGTTTCTTACAATGAAACTCCAGTTTATTCAGTTAATTCAAAATGTATAATATTCTTTTATTGTTCAATATTGCAATCACAAAAACGACTGTGCTGCAAGCCTCTCTCATAATAAGTGCCCCTTTCTTATCCAAATCACCGCTTCTCGTCAACCATCCAATATCACCCGTTGTTACAGTTGTTCCCGTTGTCGTTTGTTTTCTTGTGTTTGGTATATTTAATCCAGTTGCATTGTTTTTGGTATACTTAATCCATTTGAATTGTATTCACATAATGAACTGCTGGTACACAGTGGCGTAGTGTGACATTGGGGTTTACATAAATATTTAATTATTCTTGAATAAAATAAATAAAAGTTCATAAAAATACTTGAACAAAAATATAAATATATGTATTTTTTGTTGATATATGGGTTTTCCTCGCTTTTATAATTCGTTTAATATCAAGCTTTCTGACATAAACTTTTTCGTCGAAGAGCATTGCTTGCGTTTTTTTTTTATAACACATAACAGTAAAAACAAAGGATGTTTAAATCAAGGCAAGAGAAACAAAGATTAATATTAGAAACCTTATTCCCTTATTCCCTTCACTTACATACTTTGCTCATTACATTTTTGTTGTTGTTGTTTAAATATGTATTTCTTCTTGATCTAGCCGTCCTATGGAGTGCACCGACTGTCATGTTCTCTTCCCAACTGGACATCACCTTGGTTGGCATAAGAGAACTGGTTGCCCTTCTCGTACTTCAAAAGTGTAAGTTAATAATTTTTATCATTACTTCAAAAAAAAAGAACGTATTACACAATTTTTTCAATGTTTTAAGGCCCTTACAACAGTTACTGAAACAAAATATCGTCCAATATAATAATTTTCCAAAACCCATCATTCCGACTCTGAGACCAGACAGCGCCTTGTATGTGCAAAATAAAGAGTAAATATTTGTTTTATCTAATGTACTCGAAAATTAACATTTTGTTTTGTTTTGTGATAGTTTGGCAAAAAACAATTCGAAGCCTAAAGGACGTACTCGAATAAAACTAGATGCAACTAAAATTGCTTTGGCAAAGATGTTAATTCTTAAGGAAGCCACAACAACTCAAATTGCTCAAGAACTAGATATATCTCGTACTTTTGCCTGGCGCTTGCGTAAGAACTTAGTTAATGGAGTAAGCTTAGATGAACGTTTCGTAAATCCACAAGGAGAACAAAACATCGGTTCAGTATTAGCTCCCGAAATGTATAAACCCACAACCGTTGAACAAATTACTAATAAACAAAATGAAGGAATTGAAATTCCAAAAGCCTTAGAAATTAAGCAAGAAGTTCAAGATGAAGAAGCAAATAAAAATGACGACGATGATGAAGATGATGAGGACGACAGTGACAGTGATTCTGACAGTGACAGCGATACCGAAAGCGATAGCGATAGCAACAGCGACGATGACGACGATGAAGAAGAAATTGATAGTAAAGAACAAGCAACAAACCGAAAGGAAAACACAGAACAACAAACTTTTTCCCAAGGTAATGATCAGTCGGCTAACCATACAAATTGTGAACGTAACCATATGCAGCATCTAAAAGAACAAACAAATTTGAATGGTATTCCAACAACTGCATCCGCCACAGAATTTGACAGATCCAATCCATCCATCCAAAACGATGAATCTGATTCTGAAGATAACGATGATGAAGAGAACGATGATGATGATAATGAAAATGATAATGACGATGAAGACGACGATTCAGAAGATGATGATGAAGAAAAAAATAATCTACGAGTCAATAATGTTGAAAACCAGATGCAAAGATATCAACAACAACTGATGCAAGTTTTACCTTCAGTTTTTCATATCCCACAGTGAGTTTAGTAATAATAAATAACAATTTTATATATAATTCAATATACACACAGTGTATACAGATATTATATTATCGAAATGTACATATTTTGTATCTCATCTACAAGGTGATGCAAGGTGATCTTACTAATTCTAACAAGTCACTTATATTAATTTGATAACATGTAAAGGGTTTTCCAATAAGAGGTGTTATTTTGATATTCAAAGAAAAATGGCATTTTTTGAGATAAATGATCGGATGTTTATTTCATTATAAAGAGAAAGGTATCCCGTTGATAATGAAACACAACATCAGCCAAATGTTCGCCACGACCACGCTTACAGGACCATATCCTTTTCATGAATTTTTCCATATTATAAATGTCTCAAAATGACAGTTTCAAAAGTGACAGCTACCGAAATAGCGGGCTATTCAAAATAACACCTCTTATTGGAAAACCTTTTATTTTTATTATATTCTACTAGCAATCCCCTGTCCGCTTCCCAGGGCTTATAAGAAACATTAATTACCAATTTAATTTGTTTAGTTATATATGTACATTAGGGTGGTCCTTGACACAAAATTAATGATAAAATTCACTCAATTGTCTCAAAGAATGAAATAAAACCCCCTTATTATTTTTTCAGATTTTTATCTACACACATATCAATTACTGCCCTTGTACCAAAGCGATACAGACTTTGCGTCTCATTTTTGGATTATTTCCATATGTCTCATTTACGGCTCAAATTTTGCATTCCAAGATATTATTAGAAACATGTTCTTGATTCACAAGAAGAAAAATTGAAAAAGAAGTCAATTTTTTAGTAGGTACCGCTAGCCACAAGAGCACAGTGAGTACATAATCCCATCATCCCATTCTCTTTGTTTCCCCGCCGTACAATTGTATGGTTTGTAACATGCATCACATGCATCCAATGTGTACATGTGATATGTCGTCAATAACAGATGAATAGAGATTTACTGTTGAATTCCAGGGTCGGATCGAATCACGCTGCCGTTAAGGCATATCGGACATTAATGGCCAATCGGAAAATACTCTTGACTTGTTTCTTACGTCTGACCCTGATAAATGCACTATCAGTGTATTAACGCCTCTAGGCAGATCAGACCATAGTATTATATCTGCAAATTTCTCGTGTCAAGCTTATCCAGTTAGAGAAAAAGCTCCGAAGAGAACCGTGTAGCAATTCGAGAAAGCCAACTGGGACGGTCTCAACAACTTTTTCCGGATCTTTAACTGGTCACTATGCTTCCTCGATAGTGACGTAGATGATTACTAATATGATTATTTTGGGAATGAAAACCTTTATCCTGAGTAGGGTTAAGAGCATCAAACCCAAGGAAAAGTCATGGTTTGATTTAAGCTGTAAAGAGGTTATCAGGGAAAAAGAAATAAAGTTCCGGTGTTTTAGAGCCAACCCAACTGAAGAAAACCGGAACAAGTTTAAACAAGCCAGGAAGACTTGCAATGCCCATATTCGGCGGACCAAATTTTTAAATGACCAAAAATTAAGGCAAAAAATACTGCAATGTCCCACAGGCAGCAAGAATTTTTGGTCATTTGTAAAAAATATGAAGAATTCTTCTTCTTCCTCGGTCCCTACGCTCGTTGACAATGACACTGCAGTTGTTAGCTCTCTCGCGAAAGCTAACCTTTTTGCAAGGCAGTTCGCCGCCAACTCTTCGCTGTCAGAGAGTGTCATGACTCCTCCAGTTCTTGAGCGCGTCAATGATTCCATGGGACAAATCTTCTTCCGCACTCGAGCTGTGGCGAGAGTCTTAAAGGATCTCAACATACATAAATCCGCTGGTCCGGATGGTATCCTTGCTATTATTCTGATGAGATGTTCTTCGACGCTGGCAAAACCCTTGCGTAAGCTTTTCCATCTATCCTACTCTTCTCTGCGCGTTCCGAGCAGTTGGAAAACAGCATTTTGTCCAGCCTATGTCAAAAAAAGGCGAATCTTCTTTTCCGTCCAATTATCGTCCGATTGCACTTACGTCCCTTCTTTCTAAGGTCTTAGAAACGCTGATAAACTATCAGCTCAAGAAATATCTTGAAGACCGAAAGCTTCTTAATGAACGGCAGTACGGCTTTCGCAGCAACAGGTCCACTGGTGATTTGATGGTTTATCTCACCGAACAGTGGAACAAATCTTTACATCGTTTTGGAGAAAGTAATTGTTGCACTTGATATTTCAAATGCATTTGATAAAGTCTGGCATCCTGCTCTTTTATCTAGAATGCGTGCTTTCGCGTAGCTCGGGCATAAAAGTTGTGTTCTTAGTAAAAAGAAACGACGTCACTTACGTTAATGGCCATCGGATAACAAAATGACTATTTTATTCATCGTTTCAAAATTAGAGACAAAATCCTGAACATTTTTTTGACTATTTTCGAATGAGTGTAAAATCTTTTGATGAGTTGGCGGTTCAAGGTTCACCCAAAAATCAAAATCAAAATCAAATAAAAACAAACCAGTATCAAAATCATCCATATTTTCTCTTCCTATTTGATAAAAACTTGCAGTAAAAAAACGCTTGTGTGCACTGCACAATAGAAAATAATGTACTACAAGATACAAATGCGATTTTTTGTCGTTGCGATACCGCAGAAACTTTTTCGACATTTTACCGCAGAAATGTCGCTGCGATATCGCAAGTGTGTGTGCAACACTACATTTTATTGTGAGATCCGATGTCGCAAAAGCGACTAAAAATCGCGTTTTAAGTTAATGGGTCCAAGCCTACAAAATGGCTCCTGGTAATTAAGCGCACATATATGTACATCTAAAGCCAATTTGGTATGAGATCAAAGAAGAAATCTTTACCTAAGTAGAGTGCTCTTTTCCTAGCCAAGGCCGGACAATGGCATAGAAAGTGTTGGACCGTTTCTTTTTCCTCCTGGTTCTCACAGCTACGTCAGAAAGAGTTGTGTTGTGTACCCAATTTTGCGGCATGCTCCCCTATAGGCCAATGCCCTGTGCAGGTAGCAACAATCCTGGAGGGTCATTCCGTAACTTTCAAAACGACTATCGTCCAAACGATTGTCGTCGACGATGTCGTCTTAAATTTGCTTCACGTAACTTGATCGTCATCGTCTCGTTTATCGTTTTTTTTGCCTATGTAGTTTGAGAGCTACAGAAACTCTCAAACTGTAGGGGAAATGTCATCGTACTGCACGGTTACTACTATCAAATCATTTTTTGTGTTTGTGTACTTCACACGTACGAAGCATTTGCATGAAAGATATAAATGTAGATGTTGCTTCTCTTTTTTCATCTGACTGTAGTAGTACTATGTAGTTAATAAAAATGCTACCATGAAAGATGAAGATTTGAACAAGGGGCTTTACACATTTATTTTTTGGGTTTCCTCGGATATTTTTTTTGCACCAAAAAATATATGTTTTTAATTTCTAACGGTTGAAATGAGGTATTGCTATTTGAATTTTCCTCTTTTTCACTTCAATGAAAATACATATAGTCCATTTCTTGACAAAAATCTAAACTTAAAAGTCTGTTTAAAGCAGAAAGGATATATTTTTTTATAAAATTAATGATATAACATAAAATGTTTCATAAGTTTCAACCGTGCTTTGAATTAAAAAATAATTTTCCTTTGAATGTTTGTTCTAGACGATACCTTATTAGCTATCGTTCAAATACTGTCGTTTTGACGATATCCTCTTGACCAGAGTCGAGATACGGAAAGCAAATGTCGATCTGAAAAAACTTGGGTCTGATTATGGGGTTCGCGGCGAATCGTTTTGCTAGCGACTTTGACATTTTTCAATTATTGCTTTCGCTTTCGCTTTCCTCGTTTTAAATTCGATAACGAATTCGAAGGCGAATTTGCTAGCAAGTTGAAATCCTACAGCATTTTATTGGCGGATTCACAGGCAAAAGAGTGTTTATTACATAGTTACCACATGGAATCTACAGTCAAAATGGACTCGATTTTTCTTCCTTGACTCCGGGACTCATTTTTATCACGTTTGATTCGTTTTTTTGCAGACACAAATTGGTAAAATTACTAAGAACTTTATATTTAGGAAAAAAAAAATCATATGTTTAAATCGTTATTTCTTGTTTTAAACGCTTGTATTTCGAACATTCTAACCATACGATTAATTTCTTGTTAAAAATTAAAAAAAGAAATGATTTCTGAAAGAGTTTAATTTTTTTTTTTTTTTGCGTGGACTCGTTATTTTTGTAAATTTTTTTCAAGCTTCTGTGACTCGAAAATATTTTTCAACACTGTTTATTATTATTAACTGGAATATTGGAAGAATTAATCAATACAAAAGTGTCAAATCACTGGAATATAGGAAAAATTTGTTTCGCTCCGCTGTGAATTCGTTAATAAGGATATACGAGACGAGTCGAATTTGAAAGGTCGAATTGAAAACGATCCGCCGCGAATCCCATAATCAGGCCCCTGTCGTCTGGACGATAGTGATTTTCAGAGTTACGTGAAGCGAGTCGATATCGATATCGTTTCGACGATGTCGAGATACGGAATGACTCTCCTGGCTATGTCATGCCTTGGTTTAGAAATTTAATTTATTGATATCGGTTTGTTATAGGCGAGCCAGTTTTCCCTAAATATAACGCAACTCGTTAAACTATTCCACCTATATGATTTGTTTCTGATGTGTATTTGGTCACTAGGGTCATTCCGTATCTCGATATCGTCGAAACGATATCAACAGTCTCCGCCAGCTAGCTCGGTCCTTAGCTAGTCGTCTCCAGTTTTGCACTCCAAGTTGATTGAGGTCATCTTCCACTTGAGTGCGACACCTGAGTCGCGGTCTTCCTCTCCTCCTACGTCCCTCGGGAATAGTGTCGAAGGCTTTCCGGGCCGGAGCATTGGAGTCTCTGGACCTTGACCCTTCTGGCTAGATCCATGTCGTTGTACAACCCGTAAAGTTCGCTGTTGTATCTTCCCCTTCAATGCACACGGGGCCAAAGATGACCCGAAGAACTTTCCTCTCGAAACAGCCTAAGGCACTTTCATCCGATTTTGTCAGGGTCGATGCTTCCGCACCATACAGCAGGACAGGGATGATGAGTGTGTTGTACAGTTTTACCTTAGTTGCTCGAGAGAGGGCTTTTCCACTCAATTGCTTTCTAAGCCCAAAGAAACAGCGGTTAGCAAGAGTTATTCTTCGTCTGATCTCGGCGCTGGTGTTATTGCCCGTGTTTATAGCCTAGGTAGACAAACTCCTCTACTACCTCGAAGTTATAAGTGTCTATTGTGACGTTCTGCCCGAGCCGTTGGTGTTGGGTGTCCTTTCTCGAAGACAGCATATACTTCGTTTTTCCCTCATTTACAGCTAAACTCATTTTTGCCGCTTCTGTCTCAATTCTC
>CAKKXW010000202.1:18448-41026 GCA_920937365.1 Sphaerophoria rueppellii | reverse complement strand
TTGTTGTTAGACCATGCACCAGTTTCACATTCAGTTGGATTTGTCATCTCTACAGAAACCGGTTTTGAGAACGTCGACCCCCTGCGATGAGTTGGGAGCGGAGGGAACTCAGAAATGTTTGGAGCATATACCTGTTGCGTTTTTGCTGCAGCATGTGAAATGCGTTTATTTTTCGAAGATAGCTTCTCCCTCATTTCGAAAAAGCTTTTTCGACTCATGCAGGAAAGATCGGTAGATTTGTGTGTTTCGTTACAATTTGCACATTTGATGTTTTTAGAGTTGCACTTACTAGTTTCATGGTTTTCAGAGCAGATCGCACAGTGTGTCTTAATATGACAGTTCTTTTCTCCATGACCAAACATCTGGCAATTAAAACATTGGGTATATTTTGCTTTTTGACGGCGAGCAAAATCCCACTTGACTTGGGTTCTAAAAATGGATCTTATATTCTTTTTTAAATCATTAAGACGAATGGATGCGCGTTCAAGAAACACTATGTACATGATATCGGTGAAAAGTTCATGTTGTTTTTTAATAAGTTTAACGTTTTCGCACTTTAATCCAAGATTGATCAACTCAGTTTTTAATGTTTCTACAGGCAATTCGTCAAGACCAAAAAGAATTACTTTAAATGACCTTGCAGTTGGAAGGTCATGAGTGAAATATTGCCAGTTTTTATGTTTTAAGGCATCACATATAATCTTATGATCTTCACATCGGTCACATATTATTTTTATGCCAATAGACATTTTCTTTATATAGTAATTTTTCATATTAATTGCATCAAGTAATGCATGGACATTTCCCGCACTTTGTTGTAAGACACAAATGGAGGGGATCTTTATTTTAGGGGGGGCAATAATCGGTTCAGGTTCATCACAATCGACATCAGAGTCAGAGCCCGGACGACACTGTAGAGGGGTAAACCGCCCGTACTTGAAATTATGATCGTCCGAGCCCATTTTTCGATTTTTTTTGTTGACAGACATGTGAATGTCTTCAACTAAAGGTGGGGATCGTGTTCTTTTGTGAATTTTTGCTACTAAGATTGTACCGCACAGAGAAAATCGTCTGCATACAACAGACACTCGGTAAGTGACAATTTTGCTTGTTTACATACCCACCAAGATCAAAATGAGCTTCATGTGGAAAGATGTTTTTTTTTGGCCAAAATCGGCATCTTTTCTAAGTCGATCGCTGACCCACTTAGCGAAGCGAAAACGCATTTGGATGATCAGTTGGCTTCAACTCCTGAACCAATTGGACTTTGTATAATAATAGTAATAGTATTGTTACAGCGTCATACCAAGGACTTTAATCTTTATGCAAAATTCGTCTCAATAATGTCTCCGAAATGTTCAATTGTTGAGAACGACGGTGAATTGATGTTGATGGCGCTTCACACACACTTTCTGTCCCAGCAGCAATATACTCGGGTGGCTTTTCACGCTAAGGTGAGGATGCCAATTTCTTTCACTTTTTTCACAAGATAAAGAACAAAATACGTACGCAATTTTCGCACACGTTCTGCAACATTATCATGATTTTCAACAAAAAAAAAAAAATGTCGCAATATTTACCGTTGTTCAAGGGTTAAGGGTATCGTTTAGCGGAAGGATAAAACCATTGTATTTCTATCCAGCTAGTACCCGCGACATGAGACCTGGCGCAGTGCTGTTTTTTTTACATATGTTTGATATTAGGATTTGATTTATTTTTTTTTATTTTTGATGTAGCAAAAAAAATCGAAAACACTGTTCACCTATAATACTAGCTGATTCCATATACAATGGATACTTGCAATTCGTTCTTTTTTTTCTTCCATCCAGCTGTTCTCATATTCATCAACATCTAGTGTTGCCAATTTATACGATATTGATCAAATTATTGTCAAAGTTAACTTTAATCAATTTTGCAAAATAATATTAATTGTTAGCTACATTCCACCTAAAAGCTCTTTATAATTATACAGATTACATATTAATAACTGTTTATTTTATCTATCTAATATTAAAGATAATGAATATGTTGATTCTAGGAGACTTTAATTTGACAAATGTAGAATGGATATATGATTCAGAGGACTGCAATCTGTTACCTTTTAATGTTAGATTAGATTGTGAAACGGAAGTTATAGAATCGCTTTTGTTTTACAATCATAGAGAATCTATTTACCTAGAGTCGCAACTCGCTCTCTTTTTTAAAAAATCACTGTCCAAAAAATGTTGTGGTGAGTCTCTCAATTTACTCTTATTTTTCGTGTCCGTGAATCTGTGAAAGAGGTGAAAAAAAATTCAATAAGGACATGACCGCACTGTTTTAAGGGTGAAATAAACTCTGCCAACGTGTTTAAATGTGTTTTTTTAGTTATTTATTCGTAAATCATAGTTGAATTCCATTTAAAAAGCAAAAAACACTATGCACTGCACTTTGTACTGTTATTTAAATACTTAAAACATGAATTTCATACAATTATTTTTTATTTTTTAAATTTTTGAATTTAACTGACTCTTATTTTTGAATTTTGAGCGCAGGCTTTTAAAATTGAGCCTAGGCTTTTCACCTTATTGAGCCCAGCACACAGGCCTATCCATTGCAAATGTATTGGTTCGGCCTCCCATTTGAAATGCATTGAAAAGCCTATACATTAACATTGGGTAGTATATTTTATCAAATTTAATTTTTTTAGTCGAAAGAGAGTAAAATGCCTTGAGTTGAAACTCTAGGTATACCTCCTCTGTGGTTACAATCTTAATCATTCCAATTGCTATAAAAATGATTTAAATCGAATTTTAAATTTAATTTTTATTGATGCAGAGTCTAAAACTTCCGTTACTAAATCAATTTCTCCTTTTGTTCCGAACACAATCCATCAAAAGGCCTTATCTATTTGCTTTGAATAAATAGAATACTTCAAAAACAAGGTCAATAATAATTTAAATAAGTATATTTATAATAAAGCGAATTTTGATGGCATAGCAAGTAATCTTCTAAACGTAAATTTGAATTCATGTCTTAATAATTTGGATCTTCCTGCTTCACAAAAATTTTTTATAGATGCGGTTAATAAAGAAATTCATACTGTTGTCCCAAAAAAACCAAGTAAATAATTTAAATTCAAGACCACCTTGGTTTAATAAAAGGCTTAGTAACATAAGCAATAAGAAAGAGAAAGCTTTCGAGCTTTATCGAAAGTCCGTAAACAACCCCGTTTTAAGATGCGTTACCTCGAGTTAGTGATAGAGAATTCATTGTTCTTAATAAATTTCTATATAACAATTATAAATATTCGATGGAAATGGACATAAAAAGGAATAGCAAAAGTTTCTGGTTTTTTATTAATAGTAAAAAGAAAACTAATGGAATCCCTAAAACTATGCAATATTTGGTTATAACATACACATACATATTCCATCTATTTGTAATGCTTTCACAGAATTTATCAAATGTAATTATACTTCATCTGAGCAATTTTCATCAGATTCAAATACACTCAGAGAAAAGAATCCCATAAGTCGGTAATGGGACTACCATTAATGAAAAAAGGACTCTTTTAAATAGTATTTCAATAATTTTGTACCATTGTATTAATAGTTTTGAAACTATTATTATTTTTAGGACAGAAACTATTGATTTAATAGTAAATACTATTTAAACTTATGGTATTTACTTTTGTTTTAATAGTATCGTACTATTAACTATCTTGGGATTCGAAAAATACTTTGTAATGGTGGATCCCATTAGATAATTTTCGTTTTAATGAGACAAATATCATTGGTTTTAATCATATATACTATAGTTTTAATAGTACCGTACTTTTAACTCTGTCGAAATTCGAAAAGTAATTTTTAATGGTGGATCCTGTTAGATTTTTTATGATTTAATAAGACAAGTACCATTGGTTTTAATCGTACACACTATAGTTTTAATAGTACCGTACTTTTAACTCTGTCGAAATTCGAAAAGAAATTTTTAATGGTGGATCCTGTTAGATTTTTTATGTTTTAATAAGACTAGTACCATTAGCTTCAATCGTAAACATACATTCTTATTTTAGTATAGTCGTATTGAGTGTTTCATAAATATTTTAGATTAAAATGTATAGTCATACTTTTACTAAGTATTATCAGCTCAAAATATTATTAATATTAAATTTTCAAACATAGCTACACAAATTTAATAGGATTATTCACACTGTTGATAGTATGAATTATTATTAGTCTAATAAAAAGAATTGCCAATATCTCAGGATTGCCAGGAATGTAATGTAACACCACAGTGTTGCCATAGTTTATATTATTAAAAATCATATATAGAAAATGTAAGCAAATGCATAGAAAACTGTGAGTTTTTCTCGATAAAGTAAAATTTAATTTATATGAAGATTTTTTTTAAGGAAAAGAAATATTAAGGCGAAAAACTACTATGACCATTAGTAGATTACTTAATATGTATATTTCAATCATTAAAACAGTTATGAGCGAGTGAGGAATAACATTTGATTTAATTATAAGAAAATAAGGAAATGCACGACTCTGATACCCGTACTTGCTTTCATTATCCAAAATTCCTTCTAGTGAATGAATTTTCATTATCTAATAATTTTCCTTAATTGCTATTCTACATAATTTTCTGGACGAAGGGGCTATAGTATACTCATCGCAGAGTTCCGGAAAATAAATCTCAAAAACTTCAGTTGCAATACTTGCTCTATGACTATATATACTATAGGTTGAGCAAGTAAAAGTAATACATATAAAGGGTTTTCCAATAAGAGATGTTATTTTGAATAGCCCGCTATTTTGGTAGCTGTCACTTTGAAGCTGTCATTTTTTTACATTTTACAAGTAGAAACTACGCCATTAATAAAAATGGAACGATACACGCTTCAACAACGCGGGGTTATTGGACCTTAATTTTTCGAAAATGAGGCTGGAGCAACAGTTACGGTCAATTGATATACATAAAATATAAATTAATAAAAAAAATAGTATATTTTATATTAATCGCAATTTATCGTTGCTGATGGGCTTAAGCATTAAATTTTGAATTGTTGGAGTTCATGTTAATGAAATTACAATTTTTCTCAAATTGCATAGGTAAGTAATGGAAGGTAAGTAAAATATTAGTGAGCTAAATACGAACAAAAGTGATAAGAATTTTAACTACGTATACATACTTCAATTTCAAATATTCCCAATGTTTTTTGCAATAATATTTCAGTAATTTAAAATCCTTTTCAAAAACTTATTGAATTTATCAGCACATATAGTGAGCTAAATATAAAAAAGTGATACAAATTTAACTACGCATACATATTTCAATGAAAATAAGTCAGGTATTCCTTACTTAAATTTTCTTAAAATAACAGATTTGCAATGTTTTTTGATAATAACTTTTCGATAATCTAAAATCCTATAATATCAGGTGCCGCCAGAGTCCCGTTATATTTTCATGGTATGAATACCATAAGTGTACAATTTTAAAAGTATATACCATTAAACTAAAAGTTATCCCATTAAAACTGCAGACTTGTGATAGTATATACCATTAACTTTAATGGTATCCCATTAAAATGCGGAATATATTTTTTTAATTCTTGAAATTCTCCACATTCGTTTCGTTAATGTCCGTGAGTGCAGACCTTTTCAAAAACTTATAGAATTTACCAGAACATAGTAGTGAGCTAAATACAAAAAAGTGATACAAATTTTAACTACGCATACATTTTTCAATGGAAAATAAGTCAGGTATTCCTTACTTTAAATTTTCTTAAAATAAAAGATTTTGCAATGTTTTTTGATAATAATTTTTCGATAATCTAAAATCCTATAATATCAGGCGCCGCCAGAGTCCCGTTATATTTTCATGGTATGAATACCATAAGTGTACAATTTTAATAGTATATACCATTAACCTTAAAGTTATCCCATTAAAACTGCGGACTTGTTATAGTATATACCATTAACTTTAATGGTATCCCATTAAAATGTGGAATATATATTTTTTTTTTTGAATTCTTGAAATTCTACACATTCGTTTCAAACCTTTTCAAACTTATAGAATATATCAGAGCATTTTTCAATTAATATATTCCATCCTGATACTTATAAATAGTAATACTACTAACGAAAAAAGTTTTGAAGGTTCATCAAAATAATTAAGAAAAAAAGTAAAAAAAAAAAAATGTCTACTCTGACGTATACGCAACATTTTCTTATTTTCTTTTATTTTCTGTTTACTGATCATGGTATATAATAATATATAATAATTTTTTCTGTAAAAATTATATTTTGCAGGTTTTTACAAGCAATTAAGAATATTTAACCATTTTTAAATTATTTTATTTTTTTCTTTTCTTCAGATTCTCGAGACTTCTTAATCTCGTCACTAATCCATCACATTTTGAAACCATCCGTGGTTACAGTTGGCAAACAAAATGCTAAGAAAAGTAAGTGGACTATAAAAGACGCCCAGGAATCATGCTTCCTAATGAGCTCATCAGTTGCAGATTCAAAATTTAAAATTGAGAGCTTAAAGCAAAAATACGTGTCTAGAGGTCTTACGCTTCAGCCCATTATTATAATCGTAGGTAAAGATAAGCAAAATTTGGAATATTTTTACACTTTTTATGACAATGTCTATTATAAATTTGATGGTTTTCTAAAATGTTTAGATTCGACATTCAAACTTTTTCATGTAATGAATTTCAACTACCCGAAAGAGGGCAAACACTTTTATTTATTATTGAAAGTTTTTTCTACAATTTCTGTGAGCCAACTAACGCGAACATAAGTAATCTTATTTATAGCTTAAAACAACAGTAAATTGTTAATACATTTAAGACTTACATCTTCCTTGCCCATTTTAATTTTTTCTATCTTTTCCTAATTTAAAGAGTTAAATTAAAAATGTGAGATATTATTCACTAGCTGACCCGGCAGACTTCTTACTTCGTACTGCTTCAATCGATTTGTAAAAGTATTAAACTTTTGTACCCCGCTACTAAACTACCCGCTGAGCGCTACCCCGCTACCCACTTCTTCTACCCGCTACCTGGGAGCTCTGCTGACTCCTTTACTCCGCTACGTCGCATATGTGATAATATGCTAATTTCCATATTAAAACCAATGCACCTAACCTTTGAAAACCAATCCCTCATTTATTTTGAAAATGAAACATAGCCTATGTCACTTGAGTACAGTGTAGCTTGCCAACGGTGAAAGAATATTTTAAATCGGTCCAGTCGTTTCGGAGCCTTTTTATTTCAAACAAACATAATATCAAACCTTTCCTCTTTATAATATTAAGTACAGATTTATATATATGTACAAAGAGTTCACGAAAATAAAACCAATACTTCAAGAACAATTTCTAATACTGATGAAGAAACAAACACTATTTTAAACCCGAGCAATCCGAATTCTAGAATCGAAAATGAGTGTCCAAATTTAATTCTAGATACTCATTCACAAAACTTATCGCAGGTCTTAACTGAATCAACCGATTTACCAGATGAACTGTCTGGAATTGTATTCGCACTTTCTCTCCATTCATATCCATTTCTTACCAAATAACTTAAAAGTTTTTAGACTGAAAAAATTTAATATACTAAATTGAATTAATTTGAATTAATCGCATTCAAGTATCTTAAAAGTGTTGAGACGAACAAAATATTATTTATTTTATTTAATGAATTAACATGTAAAAGTATTGAATAATTTATAGACGAAACTTGGTTGATTGTTTGATAGTTTTTTGTTTTTTGATAGTTTTTTATTTGTTTTAAAAAATTAATTCGTAATGTAGAACAATTATAACATTCCAATTGCAATGGAAAATATTTTATATAAATTGATAAAAAAAACTGCTTGATTAGGTTTAAGTTATAATAATTATGGTCGCTAAGTACAATATTTAAATTTGATGTGGACTGTCCAGAGTTTGCACAACGACTGAATAAATGCAAGAATGCATGCAAGAATACAAGCCAGACGAAAACCGAAACCGACACGTTATGTTTTAAGAAGCGAAGTTAGACACGATTCTACATAGCCATACCATATTTTTGGTACAGTTCGAACCCAAAGTAGGGAAGTTTATACACGAGAGTTAGGTGGCTTACACACAAGAGTTTGGGAAATTTACACATGAGAGTTTCTAGTTTAAACATTCCGGCCGCCTTGCATTCTCGCATGCAAAAAAAAAGGTTTAAAATTGTTAGATATAAATTTTAATGAACATTATTAGCAACGATAATTTAATACAATGTTTATAAACAAAATGAAATTAATTTTTTTTTTTTTTTTGAATATATTACAGAGGATTATGAATTTTAAATTTAAGGACCAAAAAGGATACATTATAAATATATTTCAGTGCAGTTCACAGATATCTATATTTTGTATACAGTATGCTTTATAATACCGACGTAAATTCAGGATTAAATATAAATAGAAGGTTAAAGGTTTAAATTTGATTCATATCAATCTGAGAGCAAAACACACAACTTGATGACAGAACGGGTTACAACCCCTTTTTGGGTTTTAACGTCGACAACACGTACTCTGTTGTCAGGACCACGGTAAACCTTTAAGACTCTACCAAGCCGCCACTCGTTTGGTGGAAGTTGTTCGTTTCTCAAAACAACAAGATCGCCTACTTCCATATCCCTTTGAGGATATTTCCATTTGTAACGCTTGATGAGTTCTTTCAGATACTCCTCTTTCCAACGGGAACTAAATTGATGATGAATTATTTTTAGAGTGTTCCATCTTCTTATAAGACTTATGTCCTTTTGAGACTCGCAGGGTTCTGGTGTACTGAGTAAGGGGCCACCTCTAAGAAAATGCCCTGGAGTTAAAGGAACGAGATCGTCTGGACTATCAGACATTCGGGTTAACGGGCGAGAATTGAGACAAGACTCGATCCTTGCCAAAAGAGTTGCAAACTCTTCGAAAGTATACTTGGAGTTTCCGGCTACTTTTTTAAAGTGAATTTTGAAACTTTTCACACCTGCCTCCCACAAACCACCCATATGGGGGGATCCAGGAGGAATAAATTTCCAAACGATTTGAGAGAAATTAGGTGATGACTCAACAGGATAACTCTGTATAGCCTTTTGAAAGTCTGAAATTAACACCTTGGAGGCACCAACAAAGTTTGTACCGTTATCGGTATATATTTTGGCTGGAAGACCTCTACGTGATACAAAACGAGTTAAAGCAGCTAAAAAGGCTGGAGTGGACAAATCGCTTACGGCCTCCAAATGAATCGCCTTCGTGGCGAAACAGACAAAAAGACAAGCATAGCCCTTTTCCAATCGGCAACTTTTTCCGTAGTAATTTCGAATTGTGAAGGGGCCAGCAAAATCTATGCCTGTATTTGTAAAAGGCAAACTTAAAACAGTTCGTTCGACAGGCAAAGATCCCATTAATTGAGTCTGGACGGATTTTTTGTACAAAATACAAGGCTTACAATTCCGTATATGACTTTTAATCAAATTTTTCAACTTGGGTATCCAATATTCGGTTCGCACTATACGGGTCATTAACTGGATTTCGCCGTGCAAAGATAATTGATGTATGTAAGATATTAAGATCCGAGATAAATATGATTTATAAGGAAGTAATATTGGAAATTTTTCATCATACGATAAAGTAGAGGACGCAAGCCTACCATGGGAACGAATAATTTGATTGAGATCAAGAAAAGGACTAAGTGAGAGAAGATTACTTCGCGGTTTCAGTTTTACTCCTTGAGCTAAAGCCTGAAATTCTTCGAAAAAGTATTGTTTTTGAGTTAAGTGGATGATTTTTATCTTGGTCGATTTGATTTCTTCGTGGAGAAGAAGTTTGGACTTAAATTCAGCCCTAATGGGTTGTTTTCGGGCTGCTGTGCAAAAACGAAACACGTAGCTCATGACTCGTAGAGCTTTGTGCCAGGAAGAAAAACGGCACAGGAATTCACTTTCAAAATCATCCGATCGTATAGCGATGTTTGTATGACTTCGGATAGGTTTGTATTCTAGAATTGATTCATCAGGAGAATTATGTGACTGGGTGGAAGGCCAGTTAAGTTTTGATTCTTGTAACCAATTGGGACCGTTCCACCATATTTGGCTTGATTTCAATTCTCGCGGAGAGACACCACGACTTGCTAAATCAGCAGGATTATCAGGAGAAGGCACATGACTCCATTGAACATTGGGAACATTTGTCAAAATTTCTGATGTTCTGTTCGCTACATACGTTTTCCACGTGTTTGGCGGTTTGTTTAGCCAGGCTAAGACAATTGTGGAATCGGTCCACAGTCTAATAGGAATATCGTTGAAAAATTCAAATTGTTTTAGAAGCAATTGAATCAAACGAGATAGAAGAACTGCACCTTGAAGTTCCAGACGAGGAAGTGAAATGGTATTGACCGGAGCTACTTTTGATTTAGCCCATAGTAAATGTGAAGTGACTAGTGTTGAATTGTGACGTATCCGAACAAAAACTGTTGCGGCATAAGCCTTTTCGGAAGCGTCCGAAAACCCATGAAGTTGTAGTTTTTTCCATGGGGTATAATCAATCCACCGGGGAATAGTGATGGTTTGGATATCTGCAAACTCATTCAAAAATGATTTCCACTTTTCAAGTGAGAACAACGTTAAATCTTCATCCCAACCGGTTTTGTCTTTCCAAATCTGTTGCATTAGTATTTTCGCGGTAATTATGACGGGTGCTAGCCATCCAGCAGGATCGTATAGTTTAGCTATGGTGGATAGTACAGCACGTTTAGTGGTAGATGAGATTGATAGGCTCTGGGGTTGGATAGAAAACGAAAAAGTGTCAGAAGAGGCATTCCATTGAACACCAAGAGTTTTTGTAGAACTGTCATCTTCAAATGTTAAGAAGTCTTTGTTCAATAGATCTTCACTTGGGATATGGTTAAGTAACTCCGGATCATTAGCTGTCCATTTTCTTAAATTGAAACCAGCTGATCGAAGTGCCGATATAAGTTCTATTTGTGCTTTACGTGCTGATGAAATATCATGTGCACCCGAAAGAACATCATCCACGTAGAATTCACTTTTCAGTATTTTTGAAGCGCGGGGAAAACTTATTTCAACATCGGAAGCGAGTTGATGAAGAGTGCGTATGGCCAAATAAGGCGCACACTTAACGCCAAAGGTAACTGTATTAAGATTATAATCGACGACTCTATGATCAGGGCTAGGGCGGAACAAAATGCGTTGGAACTGTGAGTGGTCAGGATGGATGGCAATCTGCCGATACATCTTTTCAATATCGCCATTGAAGACGTAGCGATAAAAACGCCAATTAAGGATGAGTAAGGTAATATCACTTTGAAGAACAGGACCGGAGTGAAGAAGATGATTCAAACTTTGACCGTTTGAAGACGCACAAGAGGCATTGAATACCACCCTTAGTTTAGTGGTGGTACTTTGGGGTTTAATGACCGCATGATGTGGCATATAATACGATTGAACATTGCCTTCATTCCACAATTCATAAGGTGGAGTAGGAGTCATATGACCTAAAGTCACGTATTCCGAAAGAACCTTGTCATATTCTGCCTTGAAAGCCGGTTTAGTCATAAGAGACTTCTCGTTACGGAGGAATTGTTTCATAGCAGTGAGACGCGACTGACCAAGTTGTGATTCTTCGGATGATTGTTTAAAAGGTAATTTGACTACATATCGACCTGTCGCATCCCGAAACGTCGAGCTGCGGTACAAATCTTCACAATATTGATCGGATGAAGACAGCGTTGGTATTTGAGGTAACTCTTCAATTTTCCAAAACCTTTCAATAGTTTGATCAATCGATGGTTCTTCGTTAAACGATACAAAAGTAGAAAACGATGAAGCAACCGGAATATTTTCATAAGGTCCTAATAATACCCAACCAAAAACAGTGTTTTGTGCTAGAAGAGAATTCAAAACATTCGTTTTTATACCCTCCAGAGCTATGTGTGGATATAGGTCCGCTCCAATGAGCATATCAATGCGGGAGCTTTGATAGAAGAAAGGATCCGCCAAATTAAAATTAAATTTGAAATCTGTTTGAGCTAGATCCATTGAAACACCAGGTAGGTTACCAGTAAGCTTTTTGAGTACTAAAGCTTGAGCTTCTAAACTAAAATCTGTCATCAGGTTAGAACACAAAGTGAATGAGCAAATTTTTGATGAAGAAGCAGTGACAGTAGAGCCCATACCACATATTCGAGCTTGAGTGTTTTTGGTTGGAAGACCGATGCGTTTTTGAAAATCTTCGGAAAGAAAGGAAACTTCCGAGCCTTGATCAATTAAGGCTCGAAGATCAAAATGGGTTCCGTTATGTTTTATTTTGACTAGGGCTGTTGCTAATAAAACTTGTCGATAGCCTTTTGCAAACATGACATTATGGTTTGTTATTTGAGTGGACTGTATTGTTTGATGATCATGTTTGGGTAAAGATGAAGCTTGGGGTGACGATGTACTATAATATGAATTTGAAACATGAGGTGAAGATGAAGTGCCTTGAGATGAAGATGAAGGAACAGCTTGAAAAGAAGTATTTTGTTTTGTAGAGGGAGTATTCATCGATACTTTACGTTCAAAGTGCAATAAAGTATGATGTCTACCCTTACAACGAAGGCAAGTGCTAGTGCTTTGACATTGAGGAAGAAGGTGAGTAATAGCTAGACAGTTAAAACAAAATTTATGCTTTCGAACTGTTTGATGCCTGTCGTCAACAGACATTTTCAAAAAAATCGGACAAATTCTTAACGGATGCTGCTCACTGCAGACTTGGCAAGCTGGAATTGCCTTAACGTGATAGGTTTTAACTTGTTTAGTTTTATTGGATTGGGTTATTACCGGTTTGTTGCTTGTGGTTTTGTTTGAGGTGCTCTGTTTCATTTCAGATACACTCTCTAGGATTCGATAACGGTTAGTGAGGAACAAGTTCATATTTTCCCAGGATGGGATTTCAGTGGGTTCCTTCAAGGATGCTTCCCAAAGACTAAGAGTGTTATCCGGAAGTCGAGATGCACAAAGATAAATTATTATAGCATTCCATGATTCGATGTTAATATTGTAGGATTTAAGTGCGATTAAAGCATCATTGAAGCTACTTTGTAAGACCTTAAGGTCCTTAGCAGATTCTATAGGAATGGGTTTTTGCTTCAATAAAATTTGAATTTGGTTATTCACCAGAATTCGTTTGTTCTCGTAGTGCTCTTTAAGAGCATTCCAAGCGAGGCTAAAATTACTATCGGTCAGGCCAAACTTATTGACAATATTGAATGCCTCGTCTTTGGTCTTAGACCTCAAGTGAAACAGTTTCTGTACATCACTCAGTTGCGAATGGTTTATGTACACAGCTGTGAACATATCCCTAAAGGATGGCCACTGTAAATAGTTACCATAGAAGTCCTGAGTGTCGCATGCTGGAACTTTAATATTATGTGAATTTTCAGTAAATTGAGAAGAACTTTTATGAGTTTCTATAATGGGCTTGACCGACTTGAGATCGATTGATTTTATAAAATCAGAAATATCACTGGAGCACTGAAAGAATGTAGTGGATGAACTCTGGAATTTGGCTTTGACCTCACTCAGAGCTGCATTTATGTCTTCATCATCTTGTCTTAAACAACGGGTATAAGCAACTTTTACATCTTGCCACAAGCTTACCAATTCAGTTTGGTATGCTTCCAACAAGGAAACACTTTGGGCGGCGACTGGTCTTGCCTTAAAGGCCGCATAAAATTCGACCAATTGGTCGGATGCGAAAATCAAATCAGCTAAACAACTCATTTTGTCAACAGGACTGTGTTATTCACCAGCAGATAGCAATTTTTTTTTTTTTTTTTTGTTGGATAGGTACTTATATGGTTTTAATGAAATAAAGATCAATACTTGTATAAAAAAAAATTAAAGTTGACTAACGCAATGCAATATATGCATATATTAATATAATGAATAAGCAACTGCACAAAAAATTATGTATAACGTACCCTGTACACTTAAATGTATGATGATTGGTGTCGGTTGAAGATTTTGATTTGCTGAATGATGATGATTTTGATGATGGATAGATTTGACGATGATGATAAAGTTGTTGAAGACTCTAGTGATGACGATTGATGCTGATTATACCGCTCGATAAAATTAGGTATTGTTGAAGAAGTTCGACGATGATATGACAATGGAGATGGGGCTGATGTAGTGCAAGTATGATCGATATGAAATAGCGTTACGATGCACACAATTTTGTGATGATGATGTTGCACTATAACGACACAATATTTGTGGCGATCACTGTGCACGATGACGACGATGAAATGCTTGTGGTGGTTACTGTCACCAGGACGATGATGAAAAGCTTTTTGCGTACGCTGCCACGAGGAGGACGACGATGATAAACGTGCGGCTTTCACTATCACGAGGAAAACACTGTGGCGGTCACTGCCACGCGGATAACCACGATGAAAACCTTGTGGAAAACACTATCACGAGAAAGATGATGAAAAGTTTGTGGTGGTCACTACCACGAAGATGACGATGATGATAAGCTTGTAGAAGCACTCAATACTGTGCCAATGGAAAGCAAAGATCGCACGATTTTGTTTAACAATCACGTTTTTAATTAAAAAAAATCACAAATTTCTGTTTTGTTCGTAGATGTGTGCAGAATGTTCACTAAAAACCCACAAAAATGGGGAATCCACGTGAGGATGGCTCGAATTTTGTTGGATTTGATCGAGACCACGATGCTCAATCCAGGCTCGAAGGACCATGAATAATTTATAGACGAAACTTGGTTGATTGTTTGATAGTTTTTTGTTTTTTGATAGTTTTTTATTTGTTTTAAAAGAATTAATTCGTAATGTAGAACAATTATAACATTCCAATTGCAATGGAAAATATTTTATATAAATTGATAAAAAAAACTGCTTGATTAGGTTTAAGTTATAATAATTATGGTCGCTAAGTACAATATTTAAATTTGATGTGGACTGTCCAGAGTTTGCACAACGACTGAATAAATGCAAGAATGCATGCAAGAATACAAGCCAGACGAAAACCGAAACCGACACGTTATGTTTTAAGAAGCGAAGTTAGACACGATTCTACATAGCCATACCATATTTTTGGTACAGTTCGAACCCAAAGTAGGGAAGTTTATACACGAGAGTTAGGTGGCTTACACACAAGAGTTTGGGAAATTTACACATGAGAGTTTCTAGTTTAAACAAGTATTATTTAAGAAAATGTTATGGTTATATAATTATAATAAAAGAAATTTAAAAAATTGCAATTTTTGCTGTTTATATATTTAATAGGAATCCTTTTTGAACAATTTTTGGATAAGTTTGGCATCTGGTAAGCTGAGTGATTATTAATAAAAGTTCAATTTCGGTTTCAGCTTAAAATCAAAGTCACCAATAGTAAAATACTATTCAAAAAATACAAACCAATATGCTTATGATTGTGCTTTAAATCAATAGAATTATTATATAAAATCAATGGTACGATAACTTATTATTAAAAGTTAAATGCTTAAAAATGTAAGTATTATACCACTAATTAAATGGAAAGAAACCATAATATAAAAAGGACAGCACTTTAAAATTAATAGTATACTACCATTTAATTAATGGTACGATACTGTAAAAAACAGTAGTACAGTACTATCCAATGAATAGTATTACACCATTGAATTGATGGTAAGATACTATTGAATTAATAGTACAGTACTATAAAATTAAAATTATTACACTTTTGAATTGATGGTAAGATACTATTAAATTAATAGTACAGTACTATAAAATTAATAGTATTACACTATTAAATTGATGGTGAGATACTATTAAATTAATAGTACAGTACTATAAACTTAATAGTCTTATACCATTAAATCAATAGTATAATACTTTTGTTTCAATAGTATTAAACCATTATGGTGTGTGTTCGAAATTATATAAACTTCGAATTTCGAAATTGAATAATAGAATCTTTTATAGGATAAACCATTGAATTTATAGTATGAACTTATTACTTCACATTGCCTAAACATAATGGTATGAAAACCATTGAAATAATAGTACAAATCCCATTGACCTAGTAGAAAACTATTGGAACAATAGTTTTCCTATTGATTTTATGGGATTTTTTCTCTGAGTGTAGTTTTGAAAGTTACGTTTGTATTGGAGTTCTTCATATCGGTTTTATTGAAGTTTATAACGCACTATGTAACTTAAACTGTGATAATAATACTGGTCCTGATGGAATTCCACCAGTTATTCTTAAAAGATGTGCTTCTGCTTTTTCTGAACCATTGACAATTATTTTTAATTATTCTTTTTCTAAAGGTGAATTTCTCTCTTGCTGGAAAGAATCTCTTATAACACCGATTCACAAGTCAGGTACAAAACAGGAAATATCAAACTTTCGCCCGATTTGCAAACTGTCAGCCATTCCAAAACTATTTGAAAAAATTGTATACGAAAAATTATCATTTCTGTTGAAGGAAATCATTTCAACTCACCAACATGGTTTTGTTGCAGGTAGATCTACTTCAACTAATCTGCTTTATTTTCTAACTCTATCCTTAATAAGCTGGAAGAAGGTTATCAAACAGATGTAATTTACACTGATTTGCTAAAGCTTTCGATAGAGTTAATCACTCGATTATTCTTTTAAAACTAAAAAACTTAGGCTTTCACTCTAGCTTATTACTTTGGGTTACCTCCTACCTAACAAATCGTTCATAAAAAGTGCGCATTGATGATTTTAACTCTGTTTCAATTTCAGTTTCTTCAGGTGTATCGGAAAGTAGCCGCCTTGGCCCGCTGTTATTTTTAGTTTTCATTAATGATATGCCTATTATTTTTAAAAAATAATTTTGTCTTTTTTTTGACGATTTGAAGATTTATAAATGTGTCAAGTCTACTTTGGATTGTTGTCTTCTCCAAACTGATATAGATCATTTGATTAGTTGGTGCACATTAAATGATTTAAGTCTGAATGTTGCCAAATGTCAGTTTCTTACCATCAGTCGTAATTACAAACCGATTTTTTTTGAATACAAATAGGTGTCAAGACTTTACAAAGAGTTTTTGAAAAGAAGGATATAGGGATCCTATTCGACCCAAAGATGAATTTTAGGAATTTTGTAAGCTATTAGCCGTCACTTAAGAAATAGATTATTAATTTTTGAAAAAGATCATACAACCAATTATGGTTTTAATTAACCAATGACTCGTTGTGTCAGAGAAACAAATCGTTTATCTGATGTTATTAATTTTGATTTTCACTCTAGTCGATACGTCAAGTCTCAATCTTTATTTCTTAATTAATTTTTAACTTTTTGGTAAAAGGACCCCGCACAATTTGTATGGGAAGTGGCCCTCGGCGAAATTGTCTGAAATTTTAGTATGTTGTTCTCCTGAAGCTACTGATCAAAAGTCAATATGGGCAAAAAGTTAAAAAATGGACAGTTTTTGAGATATCGGGGTTTTTCTGATGACTATCTCAAACCCTTTATTACGGGAAAGTTACTCTCTGTATTGTGTTTTAAGCTGTTTTTAAGTGGAATCTATAGGTTTTTGGGGTCGCTGATTCCGAATCTGATGTCAAAAATGACCATTGACAGACGAAAACTGTCAATTATCGCCCCAGCAGCGTTTTCGGAAAACTAAACGACCAAAATACATTTTTTGTTTAAACATTTGCGTCAGGTGCATTACTGAATACTACTTTTAGCTTTACCCGGGAACAACGACGTGGACGTAGTAGTTTTCTGTACCCTTTGGGGTGCTTGATTAACGTGAGTCCCCTTGCCTCTCACAATATCCCGTCCTTCTCAACCAATGGGCCGACGAGACGCATCCATTGTTGTATTTAGCAGATTCTGCTGTGGCCATTTTACCCTTGCTTGGTGACGTGCGTATCCTAAGTACCAAAGAATACTGTCAACGTGGGCACAAGTTCCAAGAGTTCTGGCTCCCGATTGACAAGTACAATAGTAACCCGTTATTGCGTCTTCATCATCTTGGATTTCACTTTCCTACTTACACGACGTAGAATATCCCCCTCATAGATAGGGTTACAATAGGCATATAGATCCTGGAATTGATGTTTGTTGATCGGGAACAAACATTCGAATTCCTCATCATCAAAGTCATCTACTGCTCTATCAAGTCTCGGTTGAGGTTCAGCTACCTGTTGCAAACCCCGTAAAAAAGATTGCAAAGCTGGCCCCTGGAATTGATGGGGTCTATTAACCAGGGGCGATTCCTCAAAGTAACCAAGTATATCGGCGGTAAACCAAGAATTTCAAAAAATAAATGTATTTTCAGATATTTAATATTCTTTGGCAAATCAACGGTTCAAACATTTATAGTTTCAAACACTTTAATAAATGCCTGAACACAAAAAAAAAACAAAGTTTAGCGCAAAAAAAAGCGATTCCCTTTAACCCAGATACGCCGCTTTGCTACCGTAAACAATTGCGGTTACTTTTTTCATACAATCTTCAAAAACAGTATACACAAACATTCCAATAAACGCCTGTAAAAATGTAAACGCAAAAAAAAATTGATTCCCTTATCCCTTCCTTTTGAGGAGAATTTGGCATACACAAAAAATCTCTGATATCGTAAAAATTTGCGGTAACTATTTGCATACAATCTTCATAGAGAGATAGACGCATACATTCCACTAAACGCCTGTAAAAATAAAGAGAAGGTTGAGCGCAAAAAAAAGCGATTCCCTTCGAATGAAAAGACAACCGACAACGTACAACGTAGAAGGAGAATACAGAAACAGCAACAGATACACATTTTTAACTCTTAAGCAACTTTCGTGCTTGTAGTCGTAGTGTTTCTATATCAATTAGCACGACGACGTACGACAACGCAACGCACGTATTCGCCAATGCGAAGCGATTATGCTCATAGTCACTGTTTTTATTTTTCTGTATCTATTATAAGAATATGACAGTCAATATAGCAAAGGTAAAGAAAGAAGAAAATTAGGACAGCCAAAATTTTCACGATAGAATAATCGAAAACTGTACAAAATTTGAGAGACGTGCAGACTTTACTTATCGTTGATTTTTACTTGCGACATAAAGAATATATGGCAAGTATGTATTGAATTCGTAAAAAAAAAAATTTGAGATGATGATGAGATATGACATTGCGATGATATGGAAGTCGAAAAAAGTGGGTCCGGCGATTCCGTCTGTCTGTCAGTCTGGAAGTTTACAGGCATCTACAGCCTTAACTACTGGTCCGATTGACTTCAAATTTGAAAATTAGAGGTTTGAGCAAGAACTCATATCCCAATCTTTTTTATTGTTGTGTTAAGATCAAAATTTAGGGTAGCCACCATACGATTTTACTGGCCAAAAACCAAAACTTTCAATTTTCTCCAAAACGGCTCCTACGATTTTTTTTAAACTTCCTCAAGTTTTATTTTTTTAAACATTCATGTATCTTATGTAAAAAAAAAATTTGTATTGCTCCAAAACGGTTCCTCCCATAGAACCGTTTATTTGTTATTAGATTTTCTCGAAAAATGAAAGTTCGATCAGAGTAAGTTTTTTTTTGAAAGTACGTATATTGTTCAAATAATATTTTGTATTCAAAAAAATTTCAAACTTTTTTTTGGATTTTTAAAAAAATATTCTTAGTATTTTTTTCAAAATTCTGTATCTCAAAAACCGATCAATTTTAAAAATTCAAATTGAAGTATAATATGTATATTTACGTGGTCTTAAAAACTGCATACCCAAATAAATTTTAAGACAATTTTGCAAAATTTTATATATAAAAAATTAATTTAAAAAAAACGGCTATGACGATTTTCAAAGAAAAAAAATCAATAAATAAAGAATAAGGTTTAAATTTGTTTGGCATTTAAATGTTTGGAATCATATGTATTTACGAGGTACATTTTCAAATTTTAATTTTTTAATAAATTCTAATTATTTTTATATATCTCTTTTTTGTATATCTCTTATTTTAACACTACTTTTTGCAATTTTTGTAACATAAAAGTAATCATAAATATTTAGTTTGAGCATGCAGGAGCAAATTCGTAAGACCCAGCCGTGCACATCTTTTATTTACTACTGATTTGATTACTATTTATTATAAATGTAAATATTTATTTAGGTACGACGTACGACAGTATATTTGTGTACTTTTAGTATTCGTTTCATTACTATTTTTTTCAATTAATTCATCTCTTTTACCATTATAAAAATATACGTGCATTGATATGAATTCTGTGTTCCGTTTGTTTTGTAAAATCATTTTTGTTTGTTTTGCAAACATAAATCGCTACTATAACTTTTTTTATTATTATTTATTTTCGTATTTTAGTTTTCATTTAACTCACAATTTTTCACCAGATAAAATAATCGTTTTTTCTTACTAAAAATTTTATCATAAATTAAAAAAAAAAAATTTTGAACAACAAGAGTTTTGAGCTTTTTTTTTTTATTATTGTCTTAACTTTCCCGAGAGTCGTAGGTAAACCAAGGATGAGGACCAGGAATCGCCACTGCTATTAACATACCGAATTCCCCTCATGAGTATAGGGATGATATGGCCATTGTTGTCTAAATGGCGTTGGCAAATTCTCACATTCTCGGGAATGAATAAGTCAAAATGAATAAAAGTATGAGCACGACATTGAGGAGATACTCGGTTAACATTGTCGTTCGAATTGAAAATAAAACACGCTCTATTCATTCTTTGGAAAATTATATTGAGTCTTGCATGATTCTCTTCACTTGCGGCAAGCTCTGTCATGAGACATGTACTAACGAAAAAAACAAAATGCTTTATATTCAGTAGTCTATAAGATGTGTCGTCTAATTGATGAAATAAATAAATAATAATAATAATAGATAAAACTAATTATCTGTCAAATCAGACATGAGCTAAGTGTTACCATTCACGAAATAAGCACTTGTTGAAAAAAAAACCTTAGATGGCGGATCCTTTACAAGCCGGTATTCTTAAAGTTATAGACTGTTCACTTTTACAATACAGTGGTATTTAGAACTTTTAATGGCGCAATTTATTTATTAAGAATTAAATATTTATTTTACACTGGTTTCTCCACAAAGTTCGTTTACAGCTTTAAAAACACAATGTCCATAAAATGTGCATCTGTCGTTATCAATTTGTTTACGTACATTTGGAATTGAATTGTTCTCTTTCATACAATACCGTCTTTAAACAATAGTTTTCCTTACTTGACTTAACTTTCTTTCAAATTATTTTTACAGAATTCATTTCGAAATTTCAACATAATATGTAATTACATTTTTTTTTTCTTATTTTTTAGTCAGTTTTACATTATATTCTTCTGCCATAGAGGGATATTTTTTTGCTTCTACTGAGATGCCCTTAGAGCCGTTTTTTAAGAAAACTGAAACTTTTGATTTTTGGTTTAAGAAATGTAGAATCAAATACGAATATTAATATTGAATAGAAAAGTTTACTTATATGAATTATATAATTATAGGAACATTTTCTTTTGTTCTGTTCACAGCAAAATCTAAATTGGAAGTGAATACAAAATTACATATTTTCAAAAAAGAAAATTCTAGAATAGTGAAACAAAGTGAAAACTTATTTCGAGTACAGGTAGAGTGCTGTTTGATATGATTTCTAACACGATTTCCTCAATCAGCGTGCTTTAGCAAACTGTTGCACCGATGTCTGTAGAGTGCTGGTCCAGGAAGTGGATTACTAAACACATCCGCTGGCATAATTTCAGTTGGAGCGCAGTTGACGACTATTTTCCCTTCTCTCAAGACCTGCCGAGTCGCAATGTGCTTTGTTCGCGAGTGACATGCTCCGTTCTGGCTATATGCTTTGCGCCATGGTTATCTGTCCTAATATTTATTTTTGTTAGTTGAGGAAAATTTAGCTCGATCATTAGATTTTGAAGATATGTTGCTTCTCTTGATGATTCAGACTCACTTACGTGGGTTATAAGTTCATAATCGATTTATGAAGTTTTGACCCACCTAAGTGGTCACTTTTAAACCCCTTCAGATCAATATGAATAGGTTAAGATTCCATTTGGATTAAAAAAATGTTCCAGCATTCTTCCAAAGGTTTATTAATGGGATACTAAGGGACTTAGTTAAATCGTCTAATGCCTCACCCTCTTCTACCGTTACTTCAATTGTTCATGCTCTAGTGAAATAGTCAGTTGCATTCCTTAAGATATTCAACCGTAATACCCGCACCTCCAGGAATGCCCAACAGTTCACCCTCGAGCCCAACTTCGGACGTACGGTCATGTTCAGATAATCGTTCTTTAGCCGTTCTACGCGAATTTGGAACTTTTTTCCACACTCTGTCTACCCAGTCACTGCAATGTTCAGGAATTCAAGACCAATGTTAACCGACACCTCATCCTAAACGCTCTCCGTCTATCCAACTTTCCCTTACGTTCGCACTGAAGTGCGTTATTGCGCTGACTATAGTTGACTATTTTTAGTTTTTGCACGGCAAAAATTACGTTACGTAACCACAATTGTCGTTTTTTGCAGT
>CAKKXW010000202.1:0-12396 GCA_920937365.1 Sphaerophoria rueppellii | reverse complement strand
GGTATTAGAGTGTGCGAAAAAGGAACGATTCGGTTGTTGTTTATGCTTTGAGTGTGCTTCAGTTACCCTGTAAGGGATTTTTGGATGGGGATTAAGTTTTGTGTATGTTGAAGTTGACAATGAAAACAGTGATTCCAGTTCAGAGTCGAGTGATTGTTTATTTTTTCATACTTCATTTATCACAATAACAACATTCAATCTTTTGAGTATATTGCATTTAAATTTAACATGTAGAGTACAAAAACATTGTGCCTTATTTTGTGTCACTGTATAGCACGGGCATAGGATTTTTGTTGAAGTTGAGCTTACTGGATTGCAAACATAAGCTCACATTATTAAGTGGGAATAAAACCTTTTAAATTTCTTTTGATATTCGTTACTTTTGTGATCATGTGAAATGGTAACTTGAATTGTAAATTTACTTTTTTTCTTCTTTTTTTCTGCCATAAATATTTATTCGTTTTGTTTAAATATAAAATTAACGAGCTGACCAGTAAAATGTCGGTCGGTCTAATGCCAGTTTGTATTTTCTGTTCCTCTTCTTACCTAAGCGACATTATTGATTTACTTCAAGTTCGGAACGGTAAAAGCATCAAACCCAAGGAAAAGTCATGGTTTGATTCAAGCTGTAAAGAGGTTATCAGGGAAAAAGAAGCAAAGTACCGGTGTTTTAGAGCCAACCCAACTGAGGAAAACCGGAACAAGTTTAAACAAGCCAGGAAGTCCTGCAATGCTCATATTCGTCGGACCAAATTTTTGCATGACCAAAAATTAAGGCAAAAAATACTGCAATGTCCAAAAGGCAGTAAGAATTTTTGGTCATTTGTAAAAAACATGAAGAATTCTTCTTCTTCCTCCATCCCTACGCTCGTTGACAATGACATCCCAGTTGTTAGCTCTCTCGCGAAAGCTAACCTTTTTGCTAGACAGTTCGCTGCCAACTCTTCGCTGCCAGAGATTGTCATGACTCCACCTGTTCTTGAGCGCGTCAATGATTCCATGGGACAAATCTTCTTCCGCACTCGTGCTGTTGAGGGAGTCCTAAAGGATTTCAACATACATAAATCCGTTAGTCCGGATGATATCCCCGCTATTGTTCTGAAGAAGTGTCCTTCCACGCTAGCAAAACCCTTGCGTAAGCTTTTTTATCTATCCTATTCTTCTGGGCCCGTTCCGAGCAGTTGAAAAACAGCATTTGTCCAGCCAATCCCAAAAAAAGGCGAATCTTCTTCTCCGTCCAATTATCGTCTGATTGCACTTACGTTCGTTCTTTCTAAGGTCATGGAAACGCTGATAAACTATCAGCTCAAGAAATATCTCGAAGATCGAAAGCTTCTTAATGACCGGCAAGTACGGCTTTCGCAGCAACAGGTCCACTGGTGATTTGATGGTTTATCTCACCGAACAGTGGAACAAATCTTTACATCGTTTTGGAGAAAGTAAGATTGTTGCACTTGATATTTCAAAGGCATTTGATAAAGTCTGTCATCTTGCTCTTTTATCGAAAATGCGATCTCGGTATCGATGAATCCCTTCTTCGTTGGATTAGAAACTTTCTTTTGAACAGTTCACTACAAGTTGTTTTGGACGGATTCAAGTCTGAAACCCACAATATAAATGCTGGTGTGCCCCAGGGCTCCGTTTTGTCTCCGACCCTCTTCCCCACTTTCATCAATGATCTCTTGTCTGTAACTTCTAATCCAATTCATTGTTTCGCTGACGAAAGTACCCTTAGCTTTTCTTATTCGTTTCCAGACTCACACCCCTCCTCTTCGGATGTGGAACTGCAACGGCAAAATATGATAAGCTCAGTAAACTCCTGATCTAAACAGCATTGTACAATGGGGAATTAATAACTGCGTAGAGTTTAATGTTTCGAAAACACAATGCTGTCTGGTATCGTCAAAGCGAGACATACCCCCTTGCCACTGTCCATGAGTGGTACTTGCATCAATGTGACCCAACATCTCAAGATTCTTGGTATGTGCATCACAGACCACCTCTTATGGATGCGATGTCGCCAAAAATGCCGCAAGATGTTTAGGTTTCTTAAGACGGTGCAAGAAATTTTTCTCCCCATCTGATCTGGCTATCATCTACGAAACCTACATACGTCCAAAGCTTGAGTATAACTCTAATGTCTGGGCTGGTGCTCCAGTGACATACTTAAGTCTTCTGGACAGTATCCAAAAAAGAGCATTCGAGATGATTGGTGATCTTACCATCGTTGAGTCATTTACATCTCTCGAACATCGCCGTAATGTCTCATGCCTCACCCTATTCTACCGTCCTTCAACGGTATTTGCTCTAGTGAAATAGCCAGTTGCATTTCTCCCCTAAAGATATTCAACCGTCATACCCGCGCCTCCAGGAATGCCCATCAGTTCACCTTTGAGCCCATCTTCGGTCGTACCCTCAGGTATAGAGAATCGTTCTTTAGCCATACTACGCGAATGCGGAACTCCCTTCCACAGCCTGTCTTTCCAAATCATTGCGATGTTCAGGAATTTAAGACCAATGTTCACCGGCACCTCCTCTCCAACCCGTTTCCTCTTTCTTAAAACACTCACTGTCTCTGGCATAATAAGGGCATAAAAAACCCCTTGAGTGTGTGCTAATTATAATAAAAAAAAAAACATCTTTGAAAGTGAAAATATATTACTTCTGGGCCGTTTCCTTTCAATTGTTGTTGTTGTTGGTAAACATGGCCTGTCTTGCAAGCCCAGTTTCCCGACCGACCGACCCTTCTTCACCACCTGCAGGACTCTAACAAATACTACTCTTAAAAGGCCAATCCAACAAACTTACCAGTTCTAAGGACGACGTTGATTCGGTAGATTGCAATTCTTTGTTTTTTTTTACCAAGAACAGCATGGGCTTGAAAAACTTCCAGGAGATCGAGGCATTGTCGCTTGTTCCCTGGCCGGATTGTTTTTTACGAACCTTTTCCAGGTTACAGTTCGTTTATGGTCATCCCAATAGTGTCCCCAACGTCTTGCCAAACTGTGTCTTTGGCTAGCTTATACTCCGCACAACCTGCATCCCACACACATCGCCTAGTCTCGATCTCCTGAATGAGCTGCATAAATTGTTCTAGACTCCAGTCCTTCTCAACTTTTTTTTCTAGTAGGACTTCATTTTAATTCTTTTTCCACCTTATCCATTTACGTTGTTTAAAACACAAACACTTTTTTTTAATTTTTCCCAACTACAAATGAAAAATTGTCTTCCAATTAAAAATTGAACGAAGTTGTTGGGTAGAATTTTATACAATGACCAATTAGTCGGCAAAAGTCCAATTTCTTGAAAAATTTGAAAAATTGTTTTTTTACAAACGTTCACACGATTCGAAAAAGTCAGCAAATTTTTTGATAGAAAAAAAAAAAAAATTTTTTTCTGTCAGTTTCGAAACAAAAAATTTAATGGTTTATATGATTGAAAGAAAATTGGTGAAAATTTGTTTTGAAAAATCTGCCAATATTGTAGGATCTTCCAATCGTGTATACTTAGCTTTAAGCTAAGAAATCAATTATGTAGAATATTGAACAAAATTTAAAAAAACAAACGGAAAATATGAAGAGAGAAATAGCAACCATTTTGGCAGCATATTTGTTGGAAAGTAGCGAAGAGGAAGATGAGTTGCTACAAAAGAGACATCGCAAAGTTTGGACGAAAGATTGGGTAGTGCGTCGTAAGGAGGAGGGGCTTTACTCTAAACTCGATGGACTCGAATCAATTTGATTCTTTCGCAAGTGACTCCATTATCGACGAGAAAATTACAAACATGCTCGAAAGCATTTCAGCTGGTGAAAATTAGATATTGCCGTTTAACGAAAGTCCACGTCAACTGATCGATATATAACCAACGGCTCCTTTTGCACCCACCAACAAAAAATATCTGCGTTTACCTCTTTTAGTTGAATCTTACATAAGAGAATACAAGCAAATGGCTAGAGATGTTCTTAAGAGTGATTTTTAATGAGCAGTGATCACTGTGAGCAGTTTAAAGTAGCAGCTTTTTGATCACTCTTAAATGAGCAGTTTATGTTGAAAAATTATGGCAAAATTATAATGGTACTACGAAAGCCACTAAGCTCAAGTGCTCACTGGTCACTGCCTCTTGAGAGGCACTGCCTCTCGAGAGGCTTCTGATAATGAACAGAAAAGAGCAGGGTAGCAATGTGCCCTTGAGTAATGAAATAATATAGGTACACATTCGGTATTGGTTTTAAGTGAAGGGAAAAGTGAAGATTTTCTAAAAAAAAAAAAAAAAAAACACACAATTCAGAGAAATAAATCTTCACTCTACTCTCCACTTAAAAGCAATAACGAATATGGATCATTAAATAAAGCATTGATGTATTATTCCAGTCACTACTGCTACTGTCTACTGCTCATTGCCATCCTGGTCACTACTTTTCTGTTCATTGCTATTCTGTTCACTGATTTTCTGCTCACTGCTTTTCTGCTCACTGCTTTTCTGCTCACATAGCGAACATCAACGGTTTCAAAACATCGCTTATCGACCATCTGATTTAGAAATGTTCTAATAAGCTAAGAAATGAAAACATGAGTACTTTATTTCGTCAGAAATAGAAAACAACATCTCAGCGCATCTCTTTAACATATTCAACAATTGTAACAAATAAATTGAAGAAAGACTTTGAAAAGTCTGGTATGAAAGTTGTTCACACTAACAACAACAAACGTCGGTTCTCTCTGGGCGCGACAAAAGGCAAGACAACAATACAACAACTTAGTGGCATTTACCAAATTTCCTGCTCAGACTATGAACATAAGTACATTGGACAAACACGGAGAGCTGTTAAAACGAGATTTGATGAACATAATTAGTGATGGGTCAACTCGGTTTGCTAACTCGAGTCAACTCGAATTAGCCGTAACTCGAGTTAACTCGGTTTGTTTTTTTTTTCAACTCGAGTTAGCTAAATCGGTTTGCCAACTCGTGTTGAACGGTCCAACTCATTTTGACAACTCGGATTGTCAACTCGGTTCGCCAACTCGGTTTGCAACTCAGTTTGCCAACTCGGTTTGCCAACTCGGTTTGAAAATTCGGTTCGCCTAACCGGTTTTTTCCAATTAGGTTCAGCAACCCGATTCGCCAACTCGGCAATTGATAAAAAAAAACCTAGTTTACTTGCTTCTAATTTTGTAAGTGTTTTTTTAATTTTGAGTGGAGTGGTAGAATTTCATTATCAGCGGATGGCATTGATAAAAACCTAGTTATTCCATTTTTTGTGTATTTTCTAGACCGGTTTTCGGGAATATCCGGTATTATTTAGAACGAAATATATATATATAGCGACCTAGATTCGTACCTTATCTCTCTACTGGGCTATTGACATTCAACTTTCAACAGCGGATGGCAGAGATTTTGAGGGATTAAAAACCTAGTATTTTCGGATTTTTTTAAAAGTTTCAAACCGAGTTGCAAACCGAGTTGGCGAACCGAATTTTCAAACCGAGTTGGCACACCGAGTTGACTCGTTCAACTCGAGTTGGCAAAAAACCAACTCGAGTTAACTCGGTTTACAAAATTTACGGTTCGGCACATCACTAAACATAATTCGTTCTGTAAGGAAAAACAAAGCCGACAAGGAAATACCATCACACGTTTACGATCCAAAAAATGCTAGACCACACAGAAGTATATCATTTGAAGAAAATGTTAGTTTGTTAAAAAAACGTAAGTAATCCTTTAAAACTAGATGCTTTTGAGTCAATTTTTATTTCAAACTCCAATAATTTGATAAATTTAGAACCGGGTCCAATTATTTCACCGCTTTTTGATATTTGAAAGAAAAACATAAGCAGCTAAAGATTTATATGTATATGTATATTATATACACATATATTTGTTTTCTCTTTTTATAATTTGTTTTTCTATTTTCTTGTGAAATTTTGTTTTTGTTTTTTATGTTCTCTTGCCTATCATGATTATAAGAGGTCACAAACTTTTTAGACCATTTACTTAACCCCCCATTCCTTTTTTAACTCAGTGCTCAATCGACACTCGCTGAAGATGGCTTCTCTGTAGAATACGATATGCATACGTAACGTTCACACGATTGGAAGAAGTCAGCCAATTTTTTGATAGAAAATTCGAAGAAAATTGGCTTTCATTTTTTTTTCTGTCACTTTTGAGACAAAAAATTGGTTGTTTATATGAGTGAAAGAAAATTGGTGAAAATATTTGTTTTGAAAATTCTGCCAATATTGGAACATCTTCCAATACTTAGCTTATCTTTTTTATAAGAAAAAATACTTTTCATTTTTTTTTTTTGATTTCATAAAAAAATAATCCCAAAAATTTCAGACGTCATTCTAAGTAAATATTAAACAGATCAGGTAAAGTATCATAAGACAAAAAAAATTGTGATATAACATCCGCGTCTGCAAGAAGCATAACTGACCAGAGTATAAACAAAATTCACGACCGGTTTTTTTTTTTTGGTTTTGCATTTGACGTGAAATTCCCCAATAACTGCATCGATTCGTATTTAATTTCACTGATATAAATTTTCAAATGATATTCTTTCAAACAAAGAAAAATAAACGAAAACAAAATATTTCGTTTTACGAGACATCAACACAAAATTTCAACATTTATCGTAATCGAGTTTAAACTGCACTTTTAATCAACCTTCATACTGCAGAAGCTTGCTTTGCGATGGCATTCTGAAGAACGAAAAACGTTCAGTTCTTAATTCACTTGTAGCGATATTTAAAAGCCGATTACAACGATTTATTGACACTGCAAGTAGTGTTCTCGTTGTTTTTCGACGTTATTTTTCATTTGAGCCAATTCACGCAAATCCAATCGAGACTCAATATTTGCCTTCAGTTTGACTTGCCTGTTGAGGAGAGGAACGGTTGTGATGGAGGGGGGGTTATTTACTTGCCGGTGGGCAATTTATTGAAATTTTCATCTCGTAAACTTTTGAGGAAATTTCCATATAACAACATTCGCTGTAATTAAATGGCAATAAAACATTAAATTGACATTCATTTTAGTCAACTCGTTGCAATGTACGTCAAATTGAAAGCCAGTTTTTATTGAATCGTAGTATGAATAAGGCCATATGAACCTACGTGTATATTCTCCAAGTATAAATTTATACGAAATGTGGCTATGGGGCTACTCCCAAGTTAACTCACAATAAAACTCGTCTTTATATGAATGCAAAAAGAGTGAAATATTTCAAACTCAGAGTAGTTGAAAAAATGTGAAAAAAATTCAAATAAATAAGAACAAGCTGAGCATGTCAAGGTTTATCTAAAAGTTAATTTAAGGTTGACATCACATCACGGAACAGTTTTTTTTGTTGCATCAAATAATTTTGCAAGGACCCTTTATCAATTTTTACTTACAACTAAACGGCATTGTCTAGTAGACCATGCCATCAATGTATTTAAAGTAACGGCACCAGTCTCTGGACAGACGATTTTGCACTTTATGGGGAATAAAAGAGAAACTTAACACAGAATTTGCAAAAACCAATAAAATACAGAATCAGTACAATTATAAAAAAAAACAGCCGATGCTGTTTCTTAGGCAAAAAAAATAATACTTGCAGATATTGGAAAAATACATATACTGAGAATAGTTGATGAGGTGATGGTTTTGATTTTGTAGATAGTCATATGGAGTTGTTTTAATAAAAAAAAATATAATGAACTTCCAATAACTAAAGAAAAAAATTTAGTTTTGCGTTTTTTTTATCGAATTTTTAAGTGTTCAGCACACTGGTACAAAAAATATCGAAAATCTAGTCTCTGGACAGCTCGACGGTTTTTTCATGTTCAAATTCTTTTTGAAAGGTTTAATTTCTTGTTAAAAGTCCATTATCATCCCTCTGATGGATTAAAAATGAAAACAAAAAAATTTAAGATTGTATCATCATTATTTATTCTCTGTCACATAATCAGAATACTTTGAAGTCAATGTAATGTAATGTAATCTTCAGCTGAAGCGAATATCTTCCTTTTTTATGGAAACCTTCCTCCACCACCACTTTTCTATTTATTTTAGAATATCAAAAAGAAACCAACCAAAACCATCCCTATCGAAGAGATATTATTTGAAATTGAATGTGATGTGCACTATAAACAGTGCATCAGTTAAGTTTTGGAGGATTTCAAAGTTTCAAGTATGACGAAGTAGGTTCAAAATCGTCCGGAGACTCTGTTTTGATCGTCCGGAGACAGGTCCCGATTTTGTTTTTTTTTTTTTTTCATATTTCGTCTAAAATAACAATAACTTGGCAATATTTTTATAAATTAGATGCCAAGCAATCAGGAACTACTTATCAATTCAGAAAATGAATTCCTATATGTTCAATACTTAAGAGAAAAAGAATATTGAGTTGTTAAGTGGAACTGTCCGGAGACTCCATTAAGATCGTCCGGAGACTAGAACTATCGTCCGGAGACCCCGAAAAAATCGTTCTTTTTTTAGAATTCACCCTTTTAAAACAATGTTAAAAGTTGCTTTCAATTCATTCGTACACCAAACCACTGAGAAATATCTATAGTCTTTACTAAATATTTAGATTTGAATGAAACACTAACGCCCAATTTCTTCACAAAGTTCTAAAAACTCGATCTAGTGAATCTCGGTCTAACGTTAGAACTTAGTTTTTAGAATATTTACAACTCGGGCATTTCTTCACTTAGTGATTTAGATTAGATTAATAAATGCTTTATTTTTCTTGAGGTCTTACACAGATAACATTATGTTTATATATCTTACAAAAAAAAAAAACTAACATTTTTAGAGCCTGGCCTAAGCCGTCTGCCAGTTGACAATATAAACTTTAAGATAAATTTAAAGCATTTTTTTTTATTTAAAAAAAATCATCTATAATTTTTTTCCTGTATGAAAGAGCAAGCTTGACAAATTGAAACAGACTTTTCCAATCAGCGTCATTAAGAATGCTTATCATTTCATCTTCACCGAGTAAACTCTTCCCGAAAACGCACTACCGAGATTCCATTAGGATCGGGCATCGGCAAAGGAAATGACAGATGTTTTCCCGTTCTCCTCTAGATTGCACAGATTGCAGATTTCCGGGCGTTCCTCTCTCTACGGTATAAATTTGAGTGACAGCAACTCTCCTCTTGTTTTTAAAACCAGTGCCATGAGGTCGGATGAGTACTCTTCCTTGAAATAACTATTGGTTGAAAGATTATAATCGAGCATTGCGTAAATATTATTATTTCCTTTTTTGTAGTCAGTCGCTGTTCTGGCATCAAGCTAAGCGTTAATCAGTTCTTTCTTGTCAAGACTTAATGTAATTTTTTGTTAAGAATAAAAACTTATCATTGAGCTTTCTCTGTAGCATTGTCTTCAAGAGATAATGCTTGAGAAAAAGAACTCTTACATTTCTAATCCACGATTGATCTTTGCACTGGCAAGGAGTAAGCGTGATAAGCTTACATAAAGAGATTAGGGTGTTCCGAAACTTACATAACAATATATCTGCTTGTTGACTCTCTCGCTCTTGTAACGAAGTCCTCTCTTTTTTTAACATCAACTGCACTTACGAGATCATAGAGTTCAGCTTTCCATTGTTCTGGCCTATTTTCGTTTAAAGTAAGTTGACGATCACAAAAAGGAGCTAAGGTACTCCAACTCTCGAACCAAGATGATTTCCGTCTTAATATAACCATAGTTAGTCTTTTGGGCAGCCTGTTCTCGTTCATGCTTAAAGTCTTCAATATGTAGTCAACTTGTATTTTAAGTGTCGAAATGAATAGAGGAGGAAAACGTGATTTGGAGTACTGTTTGTAAGCCTCAATGTTCTTTTTAGAATATATCGCAAAAGATGTTCTACCTCAATGAATTCTTTGTGACCCCATACTTGTGCGGCGTAGCACATAACTGCTTTCGCTGTTGTTTTAAAAATTCCAAACTTTGATTTGAAATTAACGTCTTTGTTATACACAATAGACCTCCAAGTTAAATTTATTGCATTTTCTGATTCAGCCAGTTTCTCCACAATATGGATTCTCAGATATTTTTACTTCTAAGTAGTTATAGTCACTTACTATTTCAATTTCCTCATTATCGAATCTCCACTTTTCGTTGTGACAGTTTGGGCCTCCACCGTTACGAAATATCATAACCTTTGATTTACTGAGATTTACTTGAAGCCTCCATTTGTAGCAGTATTGTTGAGCAATCGAAGGTTTTAACTTGAATGGTTATGATAACGATGGAGGCTCCAGACAAGAAAAATATATGACAATTATTTTTCTATTATGTAATTAAAAAAATCTTTATTAAATCAAAATTTATAAATTTGTTTGACTTGATTATTGAAAGAGAAAAATGTAATTAATTTGATATTCTTCTCTAAGATTTATACGACAAAAATTAAAATAAAGTAAGAATCAAATTATTGCAAGGTAAACAAAAATACAGTGTTTTCAAATATAAATAATTAATCTCAACACTCCTCTTTAATTATTTTATTACATAATTCTTGAAATATTTTCCACGTCAACGGCTTGGTCAGAATATCAGCAAGTTGTTCAGAAGATTTGACATGTTCTACATTAACTGTTTTTCCAATATGTTCCTGTACAAATTTTCTTGAAATTTCAATGTGTTTCTTGCCCTTTGTTATTTTTCCTTCATGTGTATTTTTAAGCATATGTATTGTATAGCTGACATGTTGTCTACAAGCAATGTTGTTGGTTCAGTTTCACTTTCATTTATAAGGCCAAGTTCACTACCGATCCGTCGAATCCAGCAAATTGAAGAAACAGCAGCACGGTACTCTGCTTCAGCAGATGACGTTGCAACAAGACGTTGTTTTTGTGAATACCAGACAATTGGACCTCCTCTGATGATAAGAACACCGCTTGTTGAATGTCGTGTAGCAGTATCTCCTCCATAATCAGAATCAGTGTAAGCAACTAATTTTTCGTCTCGATTAAACAATATCCCACAGTTAACTGTTCCTTGCAAATATTGGAATATGCGTTTGACCATCTTCCAGTGACTTGTCATGGGGTTGTTGCAGTATCGACTCAGATAACTTACAGCAAAACTTATATCAGGACGAGAAATTGTAGACAAATACAACAAACTTCCTATGGCTTCGCGATAAGGTGTTGATTTTTCAAGTCGTTTATCATTCACAAAATTTTCTTCATCTGTCATCATACCGCGTTCCATTGGAGTAGAAACAGGATTAACAATATTGAAATTGAATCGTTGCAGGATTTTCTCGGTGTACTTTGGTTGATTAACAAAAATACCGTTTGCACTGTCTCGTATCTGCATACTCAAATATGATAATCGACCTTCACGAGCAGCATCAACTGTTACCTCAAACTCCTGATTCAATCTGTTCAGAACTGTTACCATCTCTTCATTATTTTTAGCAGCAACCAATCCATCGTCAACAAACAATGCAAGAATCATACTTCTATCTTCATTGTAATAAACACACGGATCATCATCGGTATTTTCAAGTCCAATTGTTTTTAGAAACTTTGTTATTTTGTCATTCCAGTTTTTAGGAGATTGTTTCAAACCATACAGGCTTTTGTTAAGCTTGCATACGTGGTTTGTACCATCATGAAAGCCTTCCGGTTGAAACATAAATATTTCCTCATGTAGATCTCCATATAAAAATGCAGTCTTGACATCAAAAGTCATCAATTTCATGTTATTGGATGCAGCGAAACTAAGGATTAGACGAATTGACACATAGCGAACAACTGGGCTAAATGTATCGGTATAGTCTCTTCCTTCCTTTTGTTCAAAACCTCTGGCTACAAGTCTAGCCTTGTATCGACCATCATTTTTCTGACGTAATATCCAACGACATGTCAAAGGCTTGATGCCTTCTGGTGCCTTAACTAAGTCCCAGGTTTTCATATTGATAAGAGACGTAAATTCTTCAGTCATGGCTTTCCTCCAATTTTCGTTCTTCAATGCTTCAGACACAGGAATATCCTCTACTTCACCAATCATAGCAACATTTGGTTCGTTTTCTAAATACTTTCCAAAAGCATCATAATTAAATCTTTCTGGCTTCTTCAAGGTGCGACGATCACGTAGGCTTCGACAAGTTGAATTCATTTCATTTAATGACTGACTAGTACTTGCATCAGGCAGCGGTTGCACTTCGTATGGTGTTTGAATTTCTTGGTTTTCTTCTTCAGGACTTTCATAGTTTGAACTATCTAACTCGGATTCATCATATTCTCCTCCTAAAATTTCATTTCGGGTGCCTATAACCGATTCAATATTTGTAGAATTGCTGCAAGTCTTTTCATCGAAAATCACATTTACAGAGCTCGTAACATCTCGTTCATCAGGCAAGTACACTCTATAACTTGGGGAGTCTAAATCATACC
>CAKKXW010000201.1:25784-41323 GCA_920937365.1 Sphaerophoria rueppellii | reverse complement strand
TTTTACTGTCGTTGATAGGGACAGGGGTGAGTGGTGTAGAGGTTGCTTGATTGTCTGTATTCTTATTTTGGTTGGAAGTGGAAGTTAAAACAGTGGTATTGTCGGGCAAAGCGATGGCAGAGGAAATAGACTTCGGATTGTTATCTCCGTTTGTGACAATTTTTATTGCTTCAGCTTTTATGAAATTAGCTGTTATCTCAGCAGCAGATGGGGGTTCCTTTTCTTTTTGGCTGTTTGAGATATTGTTCTCTTGATGCTGTTGAGACTTTTGTTCTGGTTTTTGTTGTTGTTTGGGTTGTTGGTTTTGAATGACATCGTTAACAAAGACAATGGGGCTGAAAATTAGAAAGAAGAATATTAATTTTAATTTTTGAATAACTCAGAAACGATTGTTTTAACAAAATAAGAAAATGAAAACTATTCAGAAGAAGAAAAATGGTAGAGAAACCAATTTACTGGCTTTTTAAGAATGGCTAACGTTCTGGTATGTTGGCATATTGCGTCATCAGGCAAGTTTAAGACGGTTAAGTGATTTTCATTGTAGAAATGTGGGTGTTATTCATTGCATTTTCATTCAAAAATAAATAAACAAACAATAAATGAGTCACACAAAGTAGTTCAAAGCACATTGCAGTGTTGCTTTCTATGATAAATTGCCAATTCATAACGTAGAACAGCGATTACTTGTAAGCAGAGTGGGTGAACTATAACTTTCATGATTGTACCAAGTTCTTGAAAGAAAGTTCATTTTGTCTGTATAGGACCATAAAAAAAATAAATAGAGTGGCGCGACAGCTCTTGAAGAGCCAAGGCCTAAGTGGCTTACTCTCATCAACAATTCTCTAGGTGCGTGTGAAGAATTGAGGGGACCTACAATTTTACGCCGATTCCGAACGGCAAAGTTGAGAAGCACTTTTTCATGACAGATGATACTCTTGGAAGTTTTGTCAGATCTTCGCAAGAGGCAGTGTCCGTGAAAGATGAAATAAAAACTTTTGGGCCCGAGTAGGATTCGAACCCACGACGTTCTGCCTAGCAGCCAACGCACCTAACCACTAAGCTACGGACACTACGATAGGACCATATCTTCTCTAAAACAGGAGACTCGAAATTGTGAGAATTAAGGAGAACGAAGTAAAATAATTCTTCATTTCCTTTTCTAACGAAAGCGATTGGTTTTTAGTTGCTTGTCGGTTAGAATTCGAAGAATTGCTATTGAAAATATTTTTTGATGAATTTTGAAGAGTCAAAAAACATGAACATTTTGAAAAGAAATGCAAACGAATAACTCAAATGAATAGAAAAAACTTTGACACTAGATGAACGTTGTTTCGAAAAGTATGTAAGCATTCGAATAGAATGACCTTAATCAATCACTTGTAGTGTCCGTAGTTTAGTGGTTAGGTGCGTTGGCTGCTAAGCAGAACGTCGTGAGTTCGAATCCTACTCGGGCCCAAAGTTTTTATTTCATCTTCCACGGACACTGCCTCTTGCGAAGAACTGACAAAACTTCCAAGAGTATCATCTGTCATGAAAAAGTGCTTCTCAGCTTTGCCGTTCGGAATCGGCGTAAAATTGTAGGTCCCCTCAATTCTTCACACGCACCCAGAGAATTGTTGATGAGAGTAAGCCACTTAGGCCTTGGCTCTTCAAGAGCTGTCGCGCCACTCTATTTTTTTTTTAATCAATCACTTATCACTGGAAAGGAGCAGTCATTAGTCAGTACTTATTTTTTACATGCAGTCAATTGAACAAAGTCTAAAAGTTAATTGACAGTCAGTAAAAAAGTAATTTAATTAAAGCGAGTTTGGTTTTAGCCAATGTCTTTAGACTGCAGTCAATTGACTTTTTGACTTAAATGTTTGAAAAACTCATCGAATATCACAAAAGGAACGAGGTTCCAACGTTTTACAAAAAGGTTAAACAAACCACCTGGGCTTATACACTCTTAACCGAAGTCTATAGAGACCATCATTGGAACATCGTAGTGGAACCACAGTCAGCGCTGTGGATGTGGAAACACTACTTTTCCAACCTGTATGATGGCGACTCAAAAATTCCGCCGGAATATGGGTGAAGCAGGCCAACAATTTCACCCACTCAACATTGACGAAGGAAAGATAGCGATATCTAAACATAAGCCGAACAAAGCCGCTGGTACAGACGGGCTAGCCGCTGAACTGTTCAAAGCAGCTCTAGATGATTTGGTTAGGAGAATATACCAGCTCAGCCCAACGAATAGAACAAGAAAGGACATCACTTGATCTGCACCAACTACAGAGCTACAAGTCTCCTTAACATCGCCTACAAGATTTTGTCTGCCGTGCTGTTTGAAGCCTTTCGTCAACAACCTGATAGGTCCTTGTCAGTGTGGCTTCAGACCCGGAAAGTTCAACATCGATCATGTAAGAAAATAATACCAAACTGAACTAAACCACTCGAATTCCTTGCCTGGCTGCTGCCATTCTGCCAATCTTGGTACACCATTTTTTATTTATTGTTGGCCGGATACCAAAGGTCAGCCATATTGCCTTCTTGAAGTTTTCCTTTTTTTTCTTTGGCATTCTGGTTTTTTTGGAAAAAAGAACAAGAAGACAGCACCGGACAAGATCAAGGGAAAAGACTAAAATTTGTTTTTTACTCACATTTAATGAAATTAGTTTAATCATTTGTATAATAAACGAAATTTAAGCCAACTATACGGAAGAATAAAAGTTGATTGTGCTTAATTCGCGTTGATATTATTTAATTTCTTGACAAAATCTTAAATTTCAAAGAATAAAGAATAAAGAATAAAGTTTTCAACTCTTGTCCGCGTGCCATAAGATGTCTTCGTTGCAAGAAGAAAAAGCGGCTCAAGACAATCCTGCGCAACAACTTAATCAGCTGCAGCAACAACACCAGCAGGCATTGAATGAGCAGCAGCAGGCAAATAAAGTGCAACTGATGCCCACGTGCCAGGAGATGTCTTCATCGCAGCAAGCAGAAGTGCTTAATGAACAACAGCAACAGCAGCAGGCATTGAATGATCAACAGTCCAATCAAAAGGGATCCCAAAATCGACATCGAGATGCGAGATGCAAAATCTGTGATCAAGGCTACAACGAACAGATGGTTCTGTGCGATGGGGTATGTAAAAAATGGTACCATTTAGATTGCGTAGATTTAAGTAGTAGTCGGGCGGAGGAATTATTTAAGTGGTTTTGCGACGATTGTTCAGTTATTCATATGAGAAAAATTGATGCACTGCATCAAAAAATTATTCTCCAAATCAAAGAAGTAGAGCGTAATGTTTTGTATAAAAAGCGTCAGACAACAATTGACAGCTCATATAAAAAATGGTTAGGTATGAAAAAGGGGTATGTACAATTAATGGGGGTGTATGAAGACAGTGAGGGGAATCCGCTTCCAGAACCGAGGTTACAACTGAGTGAAGCAGTAGAGGGAAGTGAAGCCGGCAGACGATCAATCTCATCCGGCAACAGCCGGTCGTCACAACGAAGTCTACGTTTTAATCTTTTGCAACAACAAAGAGACCTCCTCAAGGAACAACGCGACAACTTGCGAAAAGATGAAGAGCTTATTAAACGTCAAGAGGAACTTTTTGATGAGCTATCAGACGAGACGAGTGATGAAGAAGTCGACGGCGATTGTGAGAAAGGCGATCAACAAGGAGGTCGACCAGTTGATGATTCAGCAGTCCCAGTCTTCAAACCACCTGATGTCAAACTAGCAGATTCAGCTTTCAAACCAACAGCTCCAGCGTTCATACCACAGCAATCATTTCCTCCAGCGTTCACTTCGAAACCATCAGCATTCACTTCGATGACTACAGCGTTCACTTCGAAACCATCAGCATTCACTTCGATGACTACAGCGTTCACTTCGATGACTCCAGCGTTCACTTCGAAGACACCAGCGTTCACTTCGATGACTCCAGCGTTCACTTCGATGACTCCAGTGTTCACTTCGATGACACCAGCGTTCACCTCGATGACTACAGCGTATAATTCGATGACACCAGCGTTCACTTCAGCGACAACAGCGTTCGCTACAGCAGTTCCATCGTTCACCTCAGCAGCGCCAGCGTTCATACAACAACCATTCACTTCAGCAATTCCAGCGTTCACACCAGCGAATCCAGCGTTCACATCAGCTTTCACACCAGCTCCACTGTCGTCAACAACGTATTTCAACGCACCACAAATAGACTCGAGGCAACTAGCTGCAAGAAAAATTTATAAAGAGCTTCCAACATTCACCGGTAGCCCAGAAGAATGGCCACTCTTCAAGCGCATGTATGAGCAATCAACTCAAGCATGCGGATTCAGCGTAGAAGAGAACCTAATGCGTTTCCAAAGGGCTCTGAAGGGGAGAGCACGTGAATTAGTTTCAAGCCAATTAGTTGAGCCGTCATGTGTGCCGCAAATAATGATTTGTTTGCAGATGGCCTTCGGGCAGCCAAATATTATCTTGCAGAATCAAATTGAAAAGATAAGTAGACTTCCTGCAGTCAAAGCAGAGAAGTTAGAGTCTATCATTGAATTTTCAACGGCTGTAACGAATCTCAATGCGGTGATGAAGGCCTCAAATCTTGAAGGGCAATATGACAACCCTTTACTTCTTAAGGAGCTTTTAAAGAAACTCACCAACGATATGAAGATGAAGTGGGCTACATATTCCTTAGAAAGCCAAACACGGGGTGTTTTGGCGTTCGGCACCTGGCTACAATTGGAAACGCAGAAGGTTTTTGAAGTTTTAACAAGTTCAGATATGACATGGCCAGTTACCAACGCCGCCATCAAAAGAGAAACAGGGCGCAATGATAGAACGATTAAAGAGGCTAGAGTCAACGTTCACGTTCAAACCAAACAAAATGCAGAATGTTTAGTATGTGGTAAGAAGTGCAAAAGCCTTGAGTGCTGTGACGAGTTCAATGAAATGAACTCTTTAGCTAGATGGGAGAAGGTGAAAGAACTGAAAATCTGTCGTCAGTGTTTGACCGTCCATACAATGAAGTATCCTTTTGTATGTAAGAAGGCGGTCAAATGTGACGTTTCTGGTTGCAAAAGAAGACATCACCCATTAATGCACCAAGTCGTCGATAGTATCGTAAACCCTCCTATCGTAGTTACTTCTCAAAATAGCCATACCAATGAATGCGATTGTTTCCAATTTCAATACATCCCAGTGACCTTACGACACGGCAACAAGAGGGTGACAACTATGGCCTTTCTAGATGGTGGATCTAGTGGAACTAGAATCGAAGACAGTGTAGCCAATCAATTGGGTCTTACCGGGCCCAAAGTTATTCTGCACCTTAAATGGACTGCAAATGTCCGTCGCCAAGAGGAATCTAAAAGGGTCTCAATGTTCATCTCTGGGGCTTACAATGGTGCAAAGGAGTACGCAATTCCTGTGGCACATACCATTCAAGAGCTCAACTTACCAAAGCAGACTCTCAACTATGAAGAATTAGCAAGCAAACATCCTCACCTTCGTGGCCTTCCCGTAACTTCATACTTTGGAGAGCAACCAAGAATCATGATTGGAATAAGTGACTGGCATCTCGCTCTTCCAAGTAAAACCAGAATAGCTGGTCAAAATGATCCTGTAGCCACCAAGAACAAATTGGGATGGTCTATATTTGGATCGCGAAGCTCTTCCCAAAGCCAAAGCATAAATTATCATATCCAAGAATATGCCGAACAAGATGATGAAAATCTAAGCGAGATGATGAGACATTTCTTTGCAGTGGATAGTCTGGGTGTGAAGATACCTTCTTACGAAGCCACGTCTAAAGATGAACGTCGAGCTAAAGACATCATGGAGAAGACAGCTATATTTAATGGGACACGATTTGAAATCGGGCTTCTTTGGCGATACGATGATCCTGTGCTACCAGATAGTATGCCCATGGCCAAACTCAGGCAAATAGCACTTGATCGAAAACTCCAAAAATCTCCATCATTAAGAAACAGAATGAATCAACAAATGGAAAGCTATATAAAGAGAGGTTATGTCCGAAAGTTATCACCCAACGAGTTGAATGAAGAACATAAGCGGATCTGGTATCTGCCACTCTTTCCGGTGTCCAATCCCAATAAACCCGAAAAAGTAAGGGTAGTCTGGGATGCAGCGGCTAAGGTTAATGGGGTATGTCTTAACTCGTTTTTAGTAAAGGGGCCTGATCAACTTCCCTCACTTTTCGGTATTCTTCTGAGGTTCAGACAGAACGCTGTGGCAATTAGTGGAGACATAGCTGAGATGTTCCACCAGATAAAGATTTCACCCGAGGATCGACATGCCTGTAGATTTTTATGGGATGATGGTACTGGCGTAGCAGTATACATCACACAGGTCATGACGTTTGGCGCGACTTGTTCCCCAAGCTGCGCTCAATTTGTGAAAAATAAAAACGCTGAAAGGTTTATTGAAGAGTACCCTCGAGCCGTAGAAGCAATTACCAATAATCATTACGTCGACGATTTACTGGACAGTGTCAATACTTCAGAGGAAGCAATAGCCCTTGCTAAGGATGTAAAGATGATTCATTCCACTGGTGGGTTTCACATTCGGAAATGGAAGTCCAACTCAAGAGAAGTGACGGCTGCGATGAACGAAATAACGTCAACGTCCGATGATCGAATTGATCTTGATAAAGAACCAATATACGCCACCGAGAAAGTTCTTGGAATGTGGTGGGATACCGAGAGTGACTCGTTTACCTTCTCCTTAAAGTTTAACAAAGGAAACCAAGAAGTCCTCAATGGCAACATAAAGCCAACTAAGCGCGAGATGCTAAGAGTCATGATGTCGGTCTTCGATCCTCTGGGTTTAATTGGCCATTTTACGAGTTATTTGAAAGTTTTGATGCAAGACGTGTGGCGGTCCAGAGTTAATTGGGACGACGAGATTTTAGACGAACATCAAGAAGACTGGTTACGCTGGTTACGTGAACTACAGAAAGTGCGATCTGTTTTCATCCCAAGATGTTATGCACCTGGGATAGCATGGGAAATCTCCGAGACTCATCTCCATGTATTCGTTGATGCCAGCAAGAATTGCAGTGCTGCAGTAGCATATCTGAGAGTCCAATCAGGTGAAAGGATTATGTGTTCACTAATCGGTTCCAAAACGAAGGTAGCACCTATTAAACTCATGTCAATACCGAGGTTGGAACTCGTTGCAGCAGTCATTGGAGCAAGATTCGCCGATAGCATTCGTCAATCACTTTCGATTCGTCTCAACAAGATTGTACTGTGGTCAGACTCTGCAACCGTTCTGAGTTGGTTGAACTCCGATGCCAAAGCAGTAAAAGGCCAATTTGTAGCGTTCCGAATAGCAGAGATCCAAGAAATCACCAACGTTGCTGATTGGAGGTACGTGCCGTCCGAAATGAACCCAGCAGATGACGCAACGAAGTGGAAGAAAGGGCCATCACTAGATATGAACGATCGTTGGATGCAGGGTCCACAATTTCTGTACATGAAGGAAGAAGACTGGCCATATTTATCTCGAGAAAATTATCATGCTATTTCCGAAGTAGTGCCAGTAATTCCAACAAGTAAATTTGAAAGCTGGGGCAAGTTGCTGAGGGTCACAGCATATGTTTGCCGCTATATGGACGCATTACGTGGTATAAAAAGAGAGAACCTAGCTCTGTCTTCCGAAGAATTCGAAAGAGCCGAGCGTGTTGTCTTCAGACATATTCAAGCAGAATCGTTACCATCGGAATTGGAACTCGTTTCATCACCGAGAAACGTTGCAAAGAAGACAGCCCAGTGTTCGGGTATCATACTCTCAATGAAACCCTATTTAGATGAAAACGGAGTAATGAGATCCATGAGTCGAATTGATAATGCAAAGTGGCTGAACGTATGCACAAGGCGTCCAGTGATACTCCCCGACAATAATCGAGCAACGAGACTCTTAATACGTCATTATCACGAGAAATTTCGACATATCAACCACGAATCTGTCGTGAATGAAATTAGAAAAAAATATTTCATTCCGAAACTAAGACAACTGCTGAAACGCGTGAGGAAACACTGTTTTCGCTGCAAGATAAATTTAGCCAAGGCCACTCCTCCTGAAATGGCAATTTTGCCAGAAGTTCGAGTATCCGCATTTACACCACCCTTTTCGTACACCGCAGTTGATTACGGTGGTCCATTTGACATTGTCCACGGTCGAAAGATAGAAAAGAGGTGGATTTGCCTCTTCACGTGTCTGGTAACCAGAGCAATTCATATTGAAATCGCCTACACCTGTAGTACAGACTCATTCATTCTCTGTTATAGAAATTTTTTGTGCCGGAGAGGAACCGTAAGAAAAATGTTCAGCGACCGTGGAACAAATTTCATTGGAGCAGAAAAGTTACTGAAGACGACCTTAAAATCAATCGACCATCAATGCATTGCGAATCAGTTTGTAACCTCGGAACTGGAGTGGCATTTTAACCCTCCTGCCTCCCCACATATGAATGGATGCTGTGAGAGACTCATAAAATCAGTTAAGATAGCCCTGTACGCGGTGAGCAACGTTAACCGTTACAAACCTAACGATGAGCTTTTCCGTAGCTTTTTAATGGAAGTCGAGGACATGATAAATTCCCGCCCACTTACATACTTACCCATTGATAGTGAACAGTCGGAAGCCCTAACCCCCAACCATTTCCTTCGACAGTCACCTGGAGGAATGGTTCCATTGGGAGAATTTAGTGATGATGCCAAATTACTCAAGACTAACGTACTAATGTCTCAGCTCCACGCAAGACACTTTTGGAAGCGTTGGATCGTCGAATACTTACCCACCCTAACTAGAAGAGAAAAATGGAATCAACCAGCCAAACCGCTAACTGTTGGAGACATAGTTTTGGTGATTGACGAAAGAAGTCCACGCAACCAGTGGCAAAAGGGAAGAGTTGTTGAAGTATTCCCAGGTAAGGACAACCAAGTCCGTAGTGCCTCAGTACAAACTATGTCCGGCATATACGAAAGACCAGCGATAAAACTAGCTAAGTTAGAAGTGTGCAATGAAGAGGGTACATTTAGCAAATGTACCGAGGGGGAGAATGTAAGAAAATAACACCAAACTGAACTAAACCACTCGAATTCCTTGCCTGGCTGCTGCCATTCTGCCAATCTTGGTACACCATTTTTTATTTATTGTTGGCCGGATACCAAAGGTCAGCCATATTGCCTTCTTGAAGTTTTCCTTTTTTTTGGCATTCTGGTTTTTTGGAAAAAAAAAGAACAAGAAGACAGCACCGGACAAGATCAAGGGAAAAGACTAAAATTTGTTTTTTACTCACATTTAATGAAATTAGTTTAATCATTTGTATAATAAACGAAATTTAAGCCAACTATACGGAAGAATAAAAGTTGATTGTGCTTAATTCGCGTTGATATTATTTAATTTCTTGACAGATCAAATATTCACTCTACAAATCGATAACTACCACCTTTACATCGATTTCAAGGCCGCGTATGACAGCGTCTATAGAGACCAACTATATGGAGCAATGTCTAGTTTTGGCATCCCAGAAAAACTCCTCCTTCTGTGTAAGATGACAGTGAAAAACTGACGCTATTCCATCATGGTCATTTGATGGCAAAAAAGGTTTTAGGCAAGGCAATGCGCTGTCATGCGATTTCTTCAACATCAAGCTTGAAAATATTGTGCACAACTCCAATGTCATCACCAGAGGCAAAATCTTTCAAAAGACCATCAAGCTACTAGGATACACTGACGAGTGGCAGTGGGGCGTTCGTGAGCCTTGAGACGGAGGCCAGGAAGATGGGCCTAGCGGTTAACGAGGGCAAGACCAAGTTAATGCTGTCAACAAGAAAGGACACCCAAAATCGACGTCTTGGAGCCAACGTCAATATAGACAGCTATAACTTCGAGGTAGTAAAGGACTTTGTCTACTTAGAATCCGCTATAAATTCAGACAACAACACCAGTGCTTAAATCAACCGAGAATCGCCAATCGCTGTTTCTTTTGACTGAGAAAGCAGTTGAGTAGTACGCTCCTCCCTCGAGCAACTAAAGTTTAAAACTCTCATCATCCCGGTCCTAATGTATGGTGCAGAAACATGGACCATGACAACATCCGATAAAAACACTTTGGGCTGTTTCGAGAGAAAAATTCGTGAGTGATTTTAGGTTCAATCTGCATAAATGGAGAATGGAGACGAAGATTCAACCAAGAACTGTACGAGCTGTTCAGCGTTACTGATCCAGGCAGAAAAGTTAAGGTTCATGGGAAAATAATGCTCTGGCTCGTAGATTCGTCGAATCCAACCCGGAAGAATGTCGCAGAAGAGGAAAACCGCGACTCAGGGGGAGCACACAGGTAGTAGAGGACCTCCTGCTCCTGCTGTCTTCATTTCAGCGTGCAGAGCCTTATACTTTTGTAGCTACAATGGATCAAAATGGTACCATGATGGTTTCTTTCGCTTTAATTCTCCCTGTGCCAGCATGGTACCCCTTTGATCCTCTATAGCTAAGAAGTCCCTCTGAAGTTTGCACAGCACGTGTGTACGATTATATCCCACACTGGAGTAAATTATTGGACTCTGATAGCGAGGTATCGGGGTATAACCATCTATCCCTAATTCATAAATAGCAAAACAAAACTTGCCGGGTCAGCTAGTCAAAAATAAATGTTTACACGAACCAGCTAGCATAAAAACCAGATTGGATTAGCCATGATATTCGCATGAAAAAGTGTCTCTGTCTACCAGCATTAATATAGGAAAAGCGCCTAGTTTTTAAATTAAAAATGAAAACTCTTATCTGCCTTGTCATATTTATTATATTATGTTTACCTACAGTTCAGATAACGAAGATTCGTTCAACTCATTCCCATTCCATCAGACAGTTTATTGTATTTGAGCTGATATCAACATCTATTCAAATTTATTTTATCAAACACTCCAGATCCCTTTAAAAGAGCCAAATGATATTTTAACCTAATTTTAGTATTTCATATGAAAAGTAATTCGTGCCTTCACATTTTCCTTCCTCTTTTATTTAAATAGTTTTTGCTTACTGATTTGCATGTAATGATTTAATGACAAAAAAAAAAATGTGACCAATTGTTTGAAGGACTGTTGGAAGCTTGATACCAATCAACTGGTCTAGACTGTGGTTTTAAGGTAAATTGCGTCTTCTATCTGGTTGTGTCAGTTAATTCAATTAAATCAGTCAAATAAATAATTCCGACACCAAACGAAAGTATATTTTGGCCACGTATAAAAAAACTACCGCTGATTGAAAAAGATTAACTCTTCATCATAGTTTTCCGCAGTTTCCAACATCTGCTACATTCGCAGATTTATTAAATAAATTAAATATTTTCGATTAACTCACCCATTCGACATTTGCGGCTGCTCCAACGAAGAAAACTCCTCCTCGACCTCTCCAATAGTCGGCAACATATTCGAGTGCCAATACATGTTAAAGTAAGCCTCCGATGGTCCCGGACCATTGACCAACTCCGGTGGTCCCAGTTTCTCGCCATCTTCTATTTCGTATTCCTTCTCGTCGCCACATCCATCGTCATCGTCATCACTGCTACCACTCGAACTTGACGAATAATACGTATCAGCTTGTTGTTGATTGTCAGAGATTTTGATGCACTTTTTTATTACTACCGGGCTCTCCGGGTTCTTATCTAAGTTTTTTGAATCCTCAACTGAAGATGATGATGAGGATGGCGATGGCGATGTTGATGGTTTGGAGTGATTTGGTGACTGCGGTGGATTTTCATCTTTTCTTGGACTCTGGGGACTCTTTTTCCTGACCAAATCGAACAAACTTGGCATCACTGATTCCTCGTTGCCATTGACATCGGTAAAGGGACTCTTCTCGCGTTCTTTGACTTTTTCCAACTGGCTGCTTTCGTAAGTTTGAATTTTAAACTTAATCTCACGATTCTGGGGTGGCGAAGGCGTTTTTAGCGGTGGTGGTGTGGATTGCTTGAAGAAAGTCTGCATTGTGGGCGTGGGAGGCGTTACAGGAATCATTGTTGGTTCAACATTGTTGATAATCATTTGAGTAGTGTTGCTCGAAGTTCCGGCAGCTGACTGCAGTTTTGGTATTTGTGTCTTGCCGAGTGATTGAACTCTCTCTGGTGGCTTCGGCTTGGGACCCTTGACTCTAGTCGGAGAACCTGTTTCGGACGAAGGTGACGGTGTCTGATTCAAGACTGGGATCAGTGTTCTTTCTGGAGATTTCATGAGCAGCGGACTTTGTCTCTCTTTTGAGTCTGCAGAATTTGATCGTTGAAGAGAGGGCTTTGCTGGACTGTTTGCCTTTAAAATTGGCAGATTTGTTGGACGTTGGTCCTTCGGGCGATATGAAGTCAACTTAAGATCAGTTTCGGACTTTTGTTTTTGAATCATTGACCGAGGCTTGATGAGAATTGTCTCGATTTTGGGTGGACTTTCCATCTCCAAGGACCGTTTAGGCGACAAAACAACAGGAATTTTAGATTTCACGGCTTTTGTATCCTCGGATGGCTTCTCCACTGCAAGATTTTCTTGTGAATTCTTGACTTCGGACTCCAGGAAACGTTCACACTGCTTTCGCAAGTCGGAACTGCTCCTTGAGTACTGGTGTTGTTTCAATTTGATCTCAGTTTCGGTCTTTGAACGTTCCATTGGGGCCTTGTGCGAGGACGTTCCAAAAACAGCTGCAATAGCTTTCGGGATTTTCGTGATCAATTTGGTTTCCTCTGGTTTTGGAGACTCGACAACAGGCTCATTGACTTCGAGCTTCATTCCATTGAATTTTCTCGGAGTTGGTATAACCGAACGCTTCTTGGGCTCGACCAGAGCTGAATTCTTGGCTTTCGATGTGGTACTCTGTCCGTCAGGAGAATCCCTCGGTTTGAGCTCAACGTTTTCATAGACATTCACTTTTTCGACCTTTAGATCAATGTTTTCATAATTGTTTGCCGGAAGAGCCGGTTGATTCTTATCGATATTTTTCACAGCTGGTTCGGCAATCTTAAACTCCTTTTCGAGCATTGTGAATGTGTTCAAAACCTTGGCTAGTTCTGCTTTATTCATAACCGAATTGCCGTTCATGTTTGCAAAGCTTGACAAATCAGTTTCCGATGAATAGCTGGAGCTAATCGAAAATCTATCGATGACAGTTGATATCGTCGAAATTGTACTTGCTGTGTCATCACTCTCAGAACCTGTAGCCTTCAATGAATTCTCATCTGAGAACAAATTTATGTAATATTCAGCATCAGGTGGGGGAGTGAATGGCTTCTCATCAACTGCTGTGACTTTTCCATCCTTCATCTGTCGCCGTTTGACCAGTTTCCTTGGCGGAACCGGTGGCGGTGGAGGTGGACTCATTTTTGTAGCTCTCGACTCATCTTCACCACTTCCATCTCCCGTCGTCGGCAACTGACCATAACCATTTCGTACCACCAATTTAATGGCAACGTTGTCCTTTAAACAACGCACGCAATCAATGCGGGTCATTTCATTCACGGCCTTGCCATCGATTGAAATAATTTCATCACCCTCTCGCAGACTGCCCCAGCTCGATTCGACTCGAGAAGCAGGACTGTCCTTGGCACATGATTGTATAAACAAACGCTGCACGCGTTCACTGCTCCTTGTGCCGCCTTGGAATTTCAAACCGAATCCTAAACGTTCGCCCGGTAATCGATAAACTAAAACTGTTTCGATATCTGAATTATTGTTATTTTCTTGTAGTCGATTGTTGTTATCGGTTGATGAGTTTGTGTGTATAACAGATGTGGTTTGTGTCATTGATGGGGCATCGTTAATCGAAAGAACTGTTATAAATGATGAGTCTTGGATGGAGTTGTTACGTTTCACTGCTTGGTGGCGCCCGGTATGGTTTGTGTCTTTGGACGTTGGATCGTCGACTTCAACCACTGTTATATAGTCATCCATGTTAGGTTTGTGTCTCTGCAACTTGACGAAAGATTATGTTGGTTCTTGACTTTGGTTAAGATGGAGTGTTTTTGTGCATCGATAACAGGTGGATCTGGAACGATAAAGAGAAATTGGTTAAACTTCAAGTTTTGGCAGTTGGTTTTCGAAAATAAATTCAAATAAAATAGATTCTAGTAAATTGTGAAGGAACATAAGTGAAACGCCCAATTCGAATTCTTGAAGGGCAAAACCAAAAATCAGGATAAATAGAAAAACGAATTGCACATCCGGACTAGAACCCGTATGCGGGGCAGGTGAAGATGAAAACTTCATCGATCAAGTCGACTACAAACTTAAAGTGGAATATGCGGACGCACTAAAAACCTTAGGGGTAGTTTGAAAGTAACGTTTTTCAGGCATATTTTTTTTAAGTAATGAAATAGAAAGAATTTCTGCTTATGTTTGTGAACATCGTGTCCCCTTGAAGCCTTAAGAATTCCTCAGTCCACTGATCCAAGTCGTTAGCTTAAAGCCTTCGCTCTTACAATTTTACATTAAGAACGTTGATTACTGGTAATAGCCCAATGTTAAATTTTCAGGGCGTAACTTCAAATCAAAGGAGTTAAGTTAAGAGTTAATGAAACAAAATCTTATAAATGCAATAAACCGGAATTCACTCGCGCAAATTCATTTATTTTCGCCCTGGGTTTCTTTAAGAGTATATTTCTGCAAATATCCAGTGTTGTGACTCAAAGGCTAACAAGTTTTACCTTGTCGATCTGTCATCAGCATTTTGAGCATGGTGTTGTGCAAAAATAAACTGCACGAGAGTATGAACACATACAAACCTGTTACCGTTGTTGTTGGTTTCAGTTTTGGGTTTGGTATAATTATTTTTCTTTTTTTTTTGTGTACGGTAGTGTGGTTAAGTTATGTTTATTAACTTATGATTTGGACCAAGGTGGCGGGGGTGAATAATGATAGCAGTTTGGAGTTTCTTTGGCTTGAAGTATATTCAGTTAAAATTGTTGTTTACCTTATGAATACACGTCCTACTTTTTTGTCTACATCTACCTTACATTGATCTGAAGAAAATTTCAACGATTGGAATGTTTAAATTCAAGTTGTTTGTCGGCGATGGCATAAGTGCGAATAATGTCTTGAATTCATGTCGAGGGAATTAGTTGACTTTAGATAACTTGAAGCTGGTTGTAAAGAACAAGTGCGGCAAGTACCGTGAGCCGGTTTTTGAAGGAATCTTTACCTGCAAATACCTCCTGATAAGACAACAAGACCACATCGATTGGCTTTTCTTTTGATGACAAATCCTACTTCAAAGCCTCCACTTGCTCATTAGAATGAGACAGTCTCAAGAAAGCCATCTAAACAGTCAAATAATTCATAAAATAGGAAAAATGACCGTCAAAGACCAAGGAGCCTACACTTCGCCTTTTAAACAGTGAGTTGTTTGAGTTCAAGGACAAACAAAAATCATGAACATTTGGAAGAATGCATTTTTAACTTAGTCACAAATTACAGATCACTTTTCAAACGGTCATGCATTCCAAAACGGTTCAAGCAATTGTAAGGGATATATTGGCATTCAAT
>CAKKXW010000201.1:0-25284 GCA_920937365.1 Sphaerophoria rueppellii | reverse complement strand
AGTTTCCTTTTCATTAGTGTTAGGCCATAAAGTTCTAGAGATTACGCAATCGTCCCTGGATTTCCAGGAGTTATTGATTTTCACTTTTGATTTAAGGTCTACCTTCCTCTTGAGTACCCCAATCGAGACGAGTGGTCCTTTATTTGAATGGTCGCCACTACTTGTTTCTGCTTCTGACCCTTTCCTGGCTAGTTCATCTACTATTTCGTTCCTTTCAATATTGCTGTGTCCAGGAACCCAGCAGAGCTTAACCTGGTTAGTGTAGCACATTCTATTTAATTCCTTCCAACAGTTTAAAACTGCCTTTGATCTTATGGTCTCACTGGTTAATGTGTTGATGGCAGACTGGCTGTCCACGAAAAACGTAATCTCCGAGGAGCTCAGCTATGCATGATGTGCCATTTCAGCTGCTTTTTCAATGGCAAAGATCTCGGTCTGAAAGACACTACAGTCAGCTGGGAGTTTATACGCCTCTATGATGTTGAGAGATTGGCAAACACTCCAGCACCTGTTCCTGATTCCATTCTTGAACCTTCAATGTAGAAAGGGATACATTGTTCACTTATAAGTGAATAAGGATCCAAACTATGTCTTTCTGGAATGCAAATAGAAAATTTCCTATCAAAATCTAGTACAGGGGCAATGTAATTGGTGGTCTCCATAAGTCCTGGAATCATGTCGTATCTTTGTAAGATTGACCCGTGTCCATAAGTGATGTGCTTCCAAAAAATCAGTTATATTAAACAAAGTGCAGTACACCTTATGAACTCATCCAGGGCCGGCAGATTCAGGATAATTTCCAATCCAGCTTGTGGTGACGATCTCTGAGCCCCTGTTATTCCTTTACAGGCTAGTCTCTGTACCTTATTTTCTTGAGATAGCTTGATTTTTCCACCGCTTTCCACCATAGAACAGAGCCAAAGGTAAGACAATCTGACAATCGCATGTGTATATCCATTGGATGATTTGCGGTCGCATACCCCGACGTACACCGAAGGTCCTTTTGCATGCGTAGAATAACGCTTCCATGTAAGCTTGGAGTCAAGGATTACTCCTAGAAATTTAGCTTCCCTAGAAAGTTTTAGAGGAATACCATTTAATTAATGAGGGTTGAAATCCTCCAGTTTCCGTTTTTTTCGTGAACAAAACTAGCTCTGTCTTGGTGGGGTTGACCCCGAGACCGTTCTTAGTTGCCCAAGAAGATACATTTTTTAATGGGTTTTCCATAATGTTGCCGATGGTGGTAAGGAACTTGCCTGATACCTGATCTTTAAACTTTGTGAGAATTTTGTTGACATACGAGGATCCAGAGCAGGGGTGAGATGACCCCTCCCGTGTGCCTATAGTAACTGTTTTCTCAATGGTGCTTAATTCCAATTGAGAGTTGATAATTCTGCCATTTAACATGGTGAATATCCAATCGACAATGACAGATTCAACTCCAACTTCAACTGAGGCAGTTTTGATTGATTCCGTTTTGATTCCGTTTTTATCGTCACTAAACGCACCCTCAAGAAATGCTTGCTCAGGGTATACTAAAAGTAAAGCAGTTTCCATGATTTACCCTTAAGGTAGGCGTGTTGGTAGTTGCACAAATTGTTTTCGCTGAGAAGTTCTCTAACGTGCAGATCAATTATTCTCTCTAGTGTCTTAGAGAGAAACAAAGAGAGACTTATTGGTCTATAATCCTGAGCGGTCGAGTGAGTCGGTTTCCCGGCTTTTGGGATAAGGACTACCTTGACCTTCTTCCAGCTATTAGGGACGTATCTAAGTTGTGATACAACTTATGAAGATTACCCTAAGCCAAGGAGTTATTACTTTGAGCGCATTTTGAAGAAGAGCCGGAAATATCTCGTCTGGTCCAGCGGGTTTGAACGAGTTTATTGCCCAGATAATCTTCTGCTCAGTAATAACCTGTTTAAGTACTAAATTTGATTCCGTTTAAGTAAAATCTAGCTTGTTCAATTGCAAGTAATCAGAACTTCCTGGGTTCTTTCAACCGGGGAAATGACTTTCCATATGTAGAGTTCTAGGCTCGAGTTTGACCATGATCCATCGGGGTGTTATATTATTATTATTGGCAAGGACGGTGCTACGTGCCACACAGCCGAGGCTACACTCGATGTTTTGCGCCCTGTTTTTGAAGATCGCATTATCGTCCGAACAGCTGATGTCGTTTGACCAACTCGGAGCTGCGATTTGACACCGTTGGACTATTATTTGTGGAGTGCCGTAAAAGATAAGTATTACGGCGACAAGCCAGAGAAAATTGACGCTTAAAAGGACAATATTCGTGAAACCATTGGTGAAATACAGCTGCACACACTCGATAATTTGATTAAAAATTGGAGCGATCGTGTAGGATACTGCATGGCCGGCCGTGTCAGCCATTTGAATGAAATTATTTTCCATTTTTAACCGGAAGGATTGTACTTTCATATGAAAAAAGAAATTTGAGAAAATATTCAGTACTTTTTTTATAGCATTTTCAAAAATAAAGTCATTTGGCGGACCCTTTACAACGAAAATAAAAAAAAAATCACTCATACGCCGTAGTGATCTTCGGTGAAAATCTGTTCCTTCGCCGAGAAATTAATTTACGGATCGAATTTTTATGGTAGAACACCATCATTTCTTGCATTTAATGTGTTGCTATTTTTGTATGTACATCTGTTTTGTATCAAATATTGCAACACTGATGAGAAAATTATGCAGGAGCATTTAAGTGTATGAACATTCCTTCTCTTTTGAATATACCCTTTTTTTTTTTTTTTATCTTCCAATCCTCACTGTATTGGTAGTCCCTCCAGGTACTCTATGCGTCCAGTTGAAAGCCCAGTAAAGACATTAAATGCAATCATAGAGACATCATACGTTACACATGCACTCCGAGTCCCAGTGGTTAAAGAGTAATCGGAAATTGAATTCCTTTCTGTTTTTATATTGATTATAAATTGCTCGGTGTGCAAGACATCAACTGCCAAGGATATGTGGTGCAAAAAATTATTTCAGATTCAGATTCGGAATGCAAAAAACAGGAAGAAAACAAGACTTAAGGGTCAGGTTCAGGGTCAGTGTGTCTGCAAGTTTGCCCAAGAGATTTCTTGCCTCTTTTTTCGTTCACGTTTGGTTTAAACAGTTTCGAGCAAAAACTAATGAAATGTATAAGACAGAGGCAAGGTATCGAAATGAGTTGCTAGCAATGAGCAATAGAATTCCGTATGCTTATGTCAGCTATGCTCTGTGTTTGGTTTGAATACATTGTATCAATTTCCGAGGAACCCTCATTTCTGTCTACATTCTTGCAAGGTACGTAGACAAACTGAATTCAGTGTTGTCTTAAGGATTGTATGGAGTTGTGAGGGTGATTTAATCAATTAAAGTTCCTCAATGTTACATGGCAACATTGTTGCAAAGCAAAACATGACAAAGGGCCAAAGATCAACTAGCATTGAAAATGAGTGAAATAAATTTAAATGCCATGTTAATTGGGATGTGTTAGGACCTTTAACAACATTATGGTAATTCTTCACGAAACATTTGTATATAGACACATGTTCTTGATTATTAGAAAGAAAAGTTGACATCAAAATCGATCGATCGACCTATTTTTAATCTCAGACTCAAAAAAGAAAACCACTTATTTGGAACCCCCACAAGCTTAGCCTTCTATGGAATAAGAGGTTATCCAAAATGGAACCCTTTTTATAATGATTGGCACTCTCAATTTCGTCCATTAACTTTATTCTATGTTCCATCAAGTGGAAAGACGAAAGAAAAAAAAGAACCTATGAACCTTCTTATGCCTGTGTGCTCTGAAGCCATGAAATTAGTTTAATGGATCAAGAAATGCATTCAAAATTGTTGTGTAATCACTTGGAAGCAATTGAAATTGCTACTCAGGATTCCTTCTTCGAACACCATCATGGTTTGAGCTTAGGTAGAAGCCAGAGGAAACATATTCCGTCATCGACGTGGTTCATGTCGTCGCCTTGTCGCCGTGTCGTACCGCATTCAGAACGAAAAATACCAGACACAAGCTAGTGCTTGAGCAATTCATCGAGAGCAAAGACGCCAGCAGTCACACAAAAAACTCAGCAACAAAAAATAAAATCAAAGTCAAGCTTCCCTAATCGATTGAAAGGAATTCTCCAAATCCCCTTGGGGGTGAGGAAAGGAAGTAGCACCGCCATCATAGTCCTCATCGCCAAGGTGGGTAATAATTCTTCAAGTGAATTGAGTTGCTTTTTTAGAATTTCAACACGCGAGAACAAAACATCGTCGCTGCCGCCGTCGTCGTCGCTGCGATTTCTATGACCAATCCATTCAATCACAAATAGCATCGCAGTACTGGCTCCAGTTCTTTTTCTCATCAGTCTTAGAGCGTCCCCATCAAACTAGTCAATAGCACAAAACTTGTACAATTTATTATTAAAGAGTGCGAAACACTCTCAAAAGAACCCATCATCAGCTTAAAATGGACAGCCACGAGGCGGCGACACGGACAAACCTACAAACATACATATTTATCTTCATTTTAATTGCCTTGATGAGCGTAATTAGCGGTAAGTGCCATCACCGTACACTATTCTTTGCATTGCCGTCCGTCGTCATTTTGTTGGAGAGAGTACAGAACGGGCATTGTGAATGCGGTACAGTGCGCTGAGCACCTTCAGGTTTGTTCGTTTCATTATTCACAACAGTCACCGAGGAAAAAACTTTGATTTGTTTTTCTTGTTTTTGTTTAACTTTTCTTGAGGATTTCCTTGTCAACGTGGACAACAGTTTGGATTTACAAAGAACAAGTAGCAAGCAATGTTTTTTAAGATCCTTTCTGTGAGCTAATAATCTCTTGAAGGAAGGATGTTGCCAGTGATGTCGAAAGTACTGAAGATATTTTTTTTTTGAAATTTTTATTCTTCATAACTTTTCGGAGAGAAAGAGCAGACACTTCATTAACAAAAACAACAGGAAAAAGTGTTCAAACGACAGCACTGACTTGTGTCATTCTCGAATTTAGAATGTAATAAGTTAAGACAATCCACAAGCCAATGAAGTACTTTTAATGCAATTCAATTGGCTTTTTTTGCTCTTGTGACAGACGTGAGACGGATTCACAAGGATGCTACTTTGTTCTCAACATCGTCGCTCGTCGTCGTTGCTGTCCAACGTTTTGCTTGTCAGTTTTGTGCAAGGCATGATTTATTAGAAGTTGGAAATTTGACAGGTGGTTACTGTAGTGTAAAGGGCTCTTCAAAGCAACTGATTAAATTTATCATTTTCATTATTATTATTTTTGTTTTGTTTCTGTAAGTTTTTTGTTATTTGAAAATATTAATATTGAGTTTAATTTAAGCTTGGTAGACGAAAACCATTAATTTAAGTGACAACTAAAAGTGGGGATGGAAAAGTTGAAATATTGTTTTAGTGTTTTTGTGAGATGCTTAAGGATTCATCAGTATTGGTAGATAATGAGAAAAAAACAGGAATTAAAATTCTCAAATCATGTGAATGATGAAGGATTTGTTTAACTAATTCACAAAAAACAACCAAACATTTTTATTTTTTTCATCAAAAGCAAAATCATTATTTAGCATAAACAATTTGAAACCAGCTGATTTCACACTAAAACCATTTGTTTTAGTGATCTGAAACTATTTGAATGAAGAATTCATTTGCTTCGTTCTCCATGATTCTCATCATTTCGAGTCTCCTAAATTTCTGTTTTTGAAAAGGGTGTGGTTGTCATAAGAATCGAAAAAGGTACCAAATGCTCGTTCTCCTTAATTCTCATATCTTTGAGTGACGAAAGGAGAAGCAGGAGTCGATTTTCATCAAAAAAGGTAGGATCTCTTGCGGCAAAAATAATTTCGGGCAAAAGTACTGCGAGAATGTACTTTGTGGGCAAATTGCTTGCTTCACCAACCCGTGAAGAATGTAGAGTAGTCAAAAAAGAGTACTGGATACTAGCAAACCCGACAAGCATCGTTTTGTATGTTTTGATTTTCATTCCAAACCTCAAAACAGTAAGTCAAAATTAAATTACAAGTTTGAAAGTTTGTGATGCGCATAGGAGTATTCCTGAAATTTAGTTGAATGGAGAAGTACCTACTTCCCAAGTGTTAAAAGATTGAACATCTGGTTTCTAGGATCTGCTTGAGGTGACGATATGAATACTTATCACGAAACAGTAGACTGGATGAAATCTCGGGAAAATGTTGCTATCTTCACTGAAGAATGTCCCCTAAGGGATGACTTAACGGATGGCTCACAAAGTTTGACATTTTACAGAAAGTATGAAAGTTAATTATCGGCAGCTAATAGGATGAAGAGGCTTCTCATGACAACAGGATTATCAAACCTTGAACGAATCAGTAGAAGAGATTCACGTTAAAAATACAATTTCTCAAAGGAGAGACAGAAGAATGCGGCTGTAGGCTGTAGCACAACAGCTTCTTTGACGGGCGGCAGTTTCAAAGCTCATATTGATGCGAGAGCGGAAAACAGCTTGTCTGTTGATAATAAAGGGTTTTCCAATAAGAGGTGTTATTTTGATATTCAAAGAAAAATGGCATTTTTGAGATAAATGATTCCATTATAAAGAGAAAATTATGCCGTAAATAATGAAACACAACATCAGCCAAATGGCTGCCACGATCACGCTTACAGGAGCATATCCTTTTCATGAAATTTTCCATAACAAAATCGCAAAGTGGCTGCCCTATGTCCTCGATAGCCTCACGAATTCCATCTTTGAGGTCTTGAATCGACGCTGGGCTGTTGGCGTAGACCTTATCTTTCACGTGACCCCAAAGGAAGAAGTCGCAAGGTGTTAAATAACAAGATCTGGGTGGCCAATTGTGATCACCTCTTGGAGAGATAACACGGTCCGGAAACTTTTCCCGTAAAAGATCGATAGTTTCATTGCTTATGTCTACTTGGAAGTTAACGTTGTCCAGATCAATACCATCCAATTCCAGCCATAAAAAATCATTAATCATCTCTCGATATCGCAATCCATTGACCGTAACTGTTGCTCCAGCCTCATTTTCGAAAAAGTTGGGTCCAAGACCTTAGGATGAAGAGGTATTTCAACAATAACTCTTGTGTTTTTCGAGCCCCAGATGCAACAATTTTGCTTGTTGACGTAGCCTCCGAGTGGAAATGGGCCTCATCAGTCAAGATGATTTTTCAATTAAATTCCGCATAATTTTCATGCATTTCAAGGACCCAATCAGCAAATACACGACGTTGTTGATTTCATTTCACTTTCATTTATTTCCAATTTCATTAATTTCATAAACCCAAGTCTTTATGCAAAATCTGGTGTAATGACGTGTGTCGAATGCCTGGTTAAAAAGAACGACGAGGAATGGACAAACCTGGGTTTTCTTCAACACTTTGGGCTACAACAGTAAAATTCTCAGTTGTTCTTGGGCGACGTGCACGGGTTTTGTTCTTCACATCACTAACTTGTCCTAACAGATCGAATTTGTACACCAATTTCTGTATTGCGGTCCGACAAGGTGCTTCACGACGACCCAAAAATGTTTTACTTTTACGAACCGTCTCTGCCAAATTTTCACCATTTTTATAGTAATTGTTATTAATTTCAAAGCGTTGTTGAAGCGTGTATCGTTCCATTTTTATAAATGTCAAAAAATGACAGCTTCAAAAGTGACAGCTAACAAAATAGCGGGCTATTCAAAATAAAACCTCTTATTGGAAAACCCTTAAGTGTCACAACCAACTCTCAAACGGCCCTCGATTGTCGATCATCTCTTATGGAAATGGCGCAGCAATTTAATATTCACCTCTGCTGGGTGCCGAGCCACATAGACATCACGGGAAATTTTAAAGCCGTCGAACTCGCTAAAAATGGAAACGTCATACGTATCTCACCTGAAAAGATACGTATACCAATAGCTATACATGCAAACTTTTGCTAAAAGAAACAGCCTTAACGATAACAAAGTCTAGGTGATACAATTTACCTACGTGCGCAGCCACAAAGCTCATATGGCCGTCTCTTGACCTAAAGCGCTCTAAGGACTTGTTATCTCAAAGCAGATTTCATATAAGCTCCCTAATAGATGTCCTTTCGGAACACTGTCTTATAGGCAGGCACGCAATACGACTTGTTGTAGCCTCAAATGACTTCTGCAGGAACTGTATGGACGAGGAAGAAGAGGAAACAATCTCTCACCTTCTCTGCACATGCCCTGGTCTTTCACTAAGACGCATCTGGAAGAATACTTTTATGATAATCCCAGTGAACTAGCTAATAAGGATATCATTCAAGCTCAAAATGGTTCGACTAGTAATTCTCTAGATTCATGTGGTATCACAATGGCCTTTTCTTTTGGCCTAAGAGTGCGGATTCTGTATCCGCAGCCACTTAGCCGATTCAGCTAGTAAAATTTATTTCCGACCTATTGAGAAACTTTTTTGTTCAAACTGTATTAGCAATTATTATCGAACCCAATGAAGAAATTTGTATTTGTTTATAAGGAGAGATAGGATGAAAGCTACTTATGAGCCCCGAAGATCCCAAGATCAATCTCAAAAAAGGTCCAACATACTAAGGGCTCCCAAATCCTTTTTCTTAACTAGTGCAACAGGGGCAATAAGATGCTCAGATCCTTCATAAAGTTATGAGTCATATTACTACGACAGACTATAAAATACCCGAACTAGATTTTCACAAACAATTTCTGGCTGTCAGTAGCTGCGATGTGGCTTGGTGGTTAGGTGCGTTGGCTGCTAAGCAGAACGTCGTGGGTTCGAGTCCTACTCGTGTCCATAAAGTTTTTTTCATTTTTCACGGGTAATGCCGGAACTGACAACACTTCCAAGAGTATCAATCTCATGATTCAATTCTTCTCACGCACCCAGAGAATTGTTGATGAGAGTAAGCCACTTAGGCCTTGGCTGTCTCGCCACTCTATCTATTATTCCATGCTGCCATTCCAAGCAGAGAGAGTGCGTCATCAATAGCTTTCTATACTGATGGCTCTAAGATGAATACTGATGTAGGTGCAGGTTTCTACTCTGAACTTTCAAGTTGACCGACTCGCATAGGCTTATAGACTATACAGTAGTGTCTTCCAAGTGGATGTCCTGGCAGTGAAAACAGCTTCTAATCGGGTTAATTAATGCTGGCAATACCACGGGCTGAAATCAACTTTAACATTGATAACCAAGTGGCAATAAAAGCGATTACTGCAACTGAGGTACAATCAAAGCTTGTTTCATGCTGACGCGAAGAGCTTGAGGTTATTGGCGCATAGCATAACATTAGACTCTGCTGGGTCCCAGGCTTCAGGGGCATACCAGGCAACGAGAACTCCGATGAATTAGAAAGATTAGGATCAACGCTTGACGTAAGCTCAGCTAGTCAGCACTCCACCCTCTCACAGCAGGAAATCTCAAATAGAATAACTGTTATGGTCGGTGAAAGGTGGAACCTTCTTGCTAATGCGGCACTTCAAGAAAGATCTGGCCTTGTTTTAACAAACAAAGAACGGAAAGAACTATGCAGTTTTACAAGAGATCACTTCGATCTGTTGTAAGCAAAGACATAGTCTGTTAGGACATCATAAGGAAAAAATTAGAATCAGTGTAGTTGATCTATGCAGAGGATGTGGTAACGAGGTGGTGCATGAAGACACTTCACAGTTTCTATGTCCCTGCTCTGCACTTCATCACCAAAGGAATTTCTCCCTCGGCAATTATTTCTTCAGTGACTTAGAGAACTCTCTAGTAAATACTCCAGTTACTAAGATTTTGAATTTGAACTTCATCGATGCCTCCAAATGGCTTGATTAACTGAACACAGAGGTTTTTATTAGCTTGGATAGCAGTATTCACGGGTATCACAATGGAGTTATCTAGGTGGGACGGTATCGGAATCAACTGTCAGCCCCTCAACCTTGCCAAACTAGTGCAAGAACTTGCCTCATCAGATCAGCAAAAATGCATATGCACTTTAATCCGACAATTTAATCACTTCAAAAGTGAATACCTAATTCGATGCTTCAACAATATGGAAATTGTTTCGACAGAATTCTGACACTTTTGATCTACTTCCATATTCATTCAAGCCAACGTCCATATTAGCTCCCTCATGACAAAGCACTCCATAAGTTAAATCTTAACCAATCAAGTGGCCAATTTAGTGTCCAATAACACTGCCACTTCTCAATATTTATGTCAGCAGAAATCTATATCTGCCAATTTAGCCTTTGTGTTCCTGGCATTAATCAAATTTCAGTACACATCAATCAAATATTAATCGGTCAACTCAGATCCACGATGGTTATTCATGGAATTGTAGAGAGGAGAGGACATCAGCAGCCATAATATAAAGCCTAAAGGAGCACCTTAATCAGCAGTATTGCACCGCGATGCCAAAGGATATTGTACTCCTGATGAATATTAATATAATTATTCTATTAAATCACTTCACTAACATCACCAACATGCTAATGATTATGGTCTCTCGTTCAGTTTGATTCAGTGTGTGTCAGTGTGTATTTGGGTTTGGTGGAAGTCTTTCCCATAAAAGAGCACCAGCAACAATGAATCACATCACAGTTTCAGAGTCAACAGAGCCACATTCGGCACATCATGCAGGCCGGAGAGCCACACCTCGGACCGCACACTCGAATGCAAATGATTTTCTCCTGATTGACGGATTGGAAAATTTCGCAACTGCTGCTGGGCAATGGCAATAGCAATCTGTGCAAGCTTCAAGGATGATGACGTTGGAAACAAAGGAACCCATAAACGTGCAACGAATCAGTCTGACAAAATGTAGGTTCTATCGCCGCCGCTTAATAGCTTCTGCATACTATGCACAACTCTTGGCTCAAAAAGCTGATGGAGCATGAATTCCTAATGGCCTAGTTGTGTTTTATGCAAAAACGCACTTGGGATACATAAATAATGGGTCAGTGGGACTGATAGATAATTATTATGGCCGTTGAATTTGAATTAACGCCCTCGCTCCTCGGTCTGGTTTTTGTCTTTCCTACAGAAAAAAGGACTCCATTGAGCAATGAGCAGTCAGTTTGAAATGAATTGAAAGTGCTATTGCATGTTTACTCAACAATGTTGTGGTTTTTTTTTAATGTGTCTGTCCATGGAATGCTTTTATATGAGTGTAATGGCCCTTTAGATATTCCCCGAAGGAGTGAGCACTTTTTTAATGGAACTATTTCAATGACCGCCTGATAAATTAATAACCCACAGGTAAGTGCAGCTTCTGAATGAAAAAATGCACTTTACGAGAATGTTGATGGAGGATACTGTTCGTCTTTGTTAAAGCGAAGGATAGAAAAGTGTTCCGACAAGAGTTTTTAGTCAAAACAAAAGAAAGAAACTATCGTCTTCATCAGGAAAGCGAGTGACCGAACATTTCTATCCCAAGAACCCTCATCGCACATTTGAATAAACATTTTCATCTAAATTGAAGATTTTTAATTGCAATGAATCACTCACCTTGTTTGTCCTCGCAGTGGGTTAATAAACCTTTCTCCTCGTTGACATCAGCTGATGGATATCCTCCAGTTGACAATGACAAAGGCAACGACGATGTTGTTGAATCGGCTAACGACGTCGATGTTGAAGTTGTTATTGTTGTTGCTTTCGGTGTAAATGTTGTTGATTCGAATAACGACAATGATGGTCCTGTTGACGTTGATGACTTTGACGCCTCTGGACCAGCTTGACTTTCACTGGTCGCCAAAGCTGTTGTCGCTGTCGTCGTCTTCGTAGAAGTTGTTTTCACTTTTGATTGAAATTCGTTCAACGAATTTGCATGTCCGTCCGGATTGTGTTCAACACCTAGGATTATACGTTCCATTGGTTTTGGTTTGGATGTCAGGGAAGCCGTCGCCACTGTCATTGTTGTTGCAGCTGCAGTTGGTGTGCATTCTAATCCATTTGGTTCGGTACGGACTTCATTTGGTGGCGGTGAAGACTTGCTGATTGATTTCGGTCGAGTGTCCTTCGCGTCACTTGAAGTCTTTTTCATGACGTCTATGATTTTTGCTGTGCATTCGCGAGGCTTAACGTCGATCTTGTGGTGGGACTTTTGTTCGGCGTCGGACTTGGACTTTCTCAGTTGAGGTGTTTTGGGCTTGGGTGTTGAGATTTGTTTGGATTCTTGATCGTCAAGTGGAAAGACTGGAGCGGAAGTTGGTCGGGGAGATTTTTGGGGGACTTCAGTCTTTCGTGGAAGGATTTCTTGGGTCTTGAGAGCTTCATTAGGTTTCTTTGAGTCGTTTTCCGGTTTTGAGGAAGTTTTTATTGGAGTTGAGCTGGAGGTTGGAAGAATTTCTTCGAATTCGTTCTTGGAGATGGTTGAAATTTCAGTGTAAGGCTTAGGTTCAGTATCAGCTTTTGAAAGATCACTATTTTGGTCTAAGGCCAGGATTGACACATTTCCTTTGTTTTGAGGAATCACGGAATCTTCTAATTCAGAAGCAGAAAAAAGAATTTCACAAGGCTTCTTCAAAGAATCATCAGTTTTATTCTCAACTGCGTTAGTTACCAGCTGATCTTTCAATGAACGGCTTACAGAAGTACTTCTTTCACATTTAGAAAGATCATGAACATCACCGTCGATCTTCTTCGTTCCTTTATCAGTTGGTTCGATAGTGTCCGAAGAACTTGTGTTAGCATTGGCCAAAATTGAGCGCAAAGTTGTCTTAGGCTTTGGTTTTTCTGACTTTCCATCTTGTTTAGGAGGATCACAATGGATAACATTCTTCCGCAAAACATATAACGGCACTGGATCAGGATCGCTGAAGATTTCTTCAAATTCCTTGACCTCACTATCCAATGTCTCTGGATTGGACTGAACTTCCTCGATTACGATAGTTTCTTGAGTCGCAATTGGACCCTCTTTGTCAAGGATTGACTCAGCTTGTAAGGAGTGATTTTCTTCCAAGATCAAAATTTGCTCTTCAATGACTGGTTCTTCAACTTCCTTGGAGGTTTCTCTTTCTATTGATGGTTTTTCAATAATTTTGTCAGGTTTGACTATTGGATTAATATCAGAAGTCTCATTGGAAGTTTCTGTTTCCTTTGGACTCTTGGGCTTTTTCTTACATTTTTCAAAAACGACTTTGTCTTCGACTTTTTCAATCGGCTCTTCTAATTCATTTTCAGATTTTGGTAGCAGTTTCTTTTGCATTTCTTCTTCTTCTTCTTCATTTCTTGCATTTTGTATTGACTCAAAGCTATCATCTGACTTCTCCTTTAATTTACATTTTTCGAAGATGACTTCGGTCTCAACTTTCTCATCTGGTTTAGAAGGATCACTGTTTGCTTTCTCAGGCGAACTCTTTTCAAATTCCTCCTTCATCAGTTTCTTAATCGATTTCTTCACAACTTCCTCAAGACCTAGTGGTTCCTTGAGAATTGAGACTCTTTCTACTATTGGAACTTCTGCATCAATCAACTTTTGTTTCTGTTCCTTAATTTCTGGCTCTTGAGCAACCTCCTTTTCGTCGTTTTTAGTTTCCAACGACTTCCTGTTTTCTGAAGTCACTCCTTCATTCTTCTTCTTCAAATCCCTGACCAAGTCAATTTCTGCAAAGCCCTCACTCTTCTCGTTCTGACATTCAACAACTTCTACTTGATTCGAAGACTGTTTCTTCCTTATTCCGCTCTCTGATAAATTCAAAATACCCGTTACAATACTTTGCCTATCATCGGACTTTTCATCGATACCCTCGCCAATTTCTTCAATAAGTCTCGTCTCAGTCGTCACTGTGACGGTTATTCCATCTTTGGTTAGATTGTCATTCTCCGATGGCAAAGGTTCGTCAAGAGTTTCTTTGATTGTAGCCTTCAGAGTTGCTTGTTCAGATTGACTCTCAATAGATTGATGAACATGCTCCTTTTCGTCTTTTTTCTCAATGGTTTGTGTACTGGCTAGTTTGTCAATTTTGGAGGACTCCTCCAATACCGCGACCTTAACTAAGGGCTCAATACTCGAAGGGGTAGTTGAACTTGCAAGAATCTTGACTTCGTCGATCATCTTCAACAGATTGCTCGATTCTTCATTTAATTCCCTCTTTTTGATCACACTAACGTCTGAACCATCAGGTTTAATACCGTCAACTGTGTGCTGTTCAAAACTTTCCAACTTCTGTGATGACGATTTAACTGTGACGGTCTTAACGGTTTTCGTAACACTCCGGCCGACTATAATTTGACTGTCTTCACTTTGATTCATTTCACTTGTCTTAACTTCCGGCGACAATGAAGATGATTCTTTTTCAGAAACACCTTTGCTAACGGAACTATCACGAGTACTAATTCCGTTATCAGCGCAATTTGCGTTGTTAACCTGCTGTGGGTGTGCTGTTAATTTTTGTGGAGCGATAAGACCGACGACGACGGTTGTTTCAATGACATTCGTGTCTGTGCTGATTTTTCCATTCGACTCACATTCTTTTGCTTGGAGAATGTTTGCTGCCGCTGCTGATGTTGTCGTCAAATCAATATCACTTATCTTATCACCTGCATTTTCACTGTCAGTGTGCTGTATCGTTTTGTTTTTATTATTATTTTTACTGTCGTTTATAGGGACAGGGGTGAGTGGTGTAGAGGTTGCTTGATTGTCTGTATTCTTATTTTGGTTGGAAGTGGAAGTTAAAACAGTGGTATTGTCGGGCAAAGCGATGGCAGAGGAAATAGACTTCGGATTGTTATCTCCGTTTGTGACAATTTTTATTGCTTCAGCTTTTATGAAATTAGCTGTTATCTCAGCAGCAGATGGGGGTTCCTTTTCTTTTTGGCTGTTTGAGATATTGTTCTCTTGATGCTGTTGAGACTTTTGTTCTGGTTTTTGTTGTTGTTTGGGTTGTTGGTTTTGAATGACATCGTTAACAAAGACAATGGGGCTGAAAATTAGAAAGAAGAATATTTATTTTAATTTTTGAATAACTCAGAAATGATTGTTTTAACAAAATAAGAAAATGAAAACTATTCAGAAAAGAAAAATGGTAGAGAAACCAATTTACTGGCTTTTTAAGAATGGCTAACGTTCTGGTATGTTGGCATATTGCGTCATCAGGCAAGTTTAAGACGGTTAAGTGATTTTCATTGTAGAAATGTGGGTGTTATTCATTGCATTTTCATTCAAAAATAAATAAACAAACAATAAATGAGTCACACAAAGTAGTTCAAAGCACATTGCAGTGTTGCTTTCTATGATAAATTGCCAATTCATAACGTAGAACAGCGATTACTTGTAAGCAGAGTGGGTGAACTATAACTTTCATGATTGTACCAAGTTCTTGAAAGAAAGTTCATTTTGTCTGTATAGGACCATAAAAAAAATAAATAGAGTGGCGCGACAGCTCTTGAAGAGCCAAGGCCTAAGTGGCTTACTCTCATCAACAATTCTCTAGGTGCGTGTGAAGAATTGAGGGGACCTACAATTTTACGCCGATTCCGAACGGCAAAGTTGAGAAGCACTTTTTCATGACAGATGATACTCTTGGAAGTTTTGTCAGATCTTCGCAAGAGGCAGTGTCCGTGAAAGATGAAATAAAAACTTTTGGGCCCGAGTAGGATTCGAACCCACGACGTTCTGCCTAGCAGCCAACGCACCTAACCACTAAGCTACGGACACTACGATAGGACCATATCTTCTCTAAAACAGGAGACTCGAAATTGTGAGAATTAAGGAGAACGAAGTAAAATAATTCTTCATTTCCTTTTCTAACGAAAGCGATTGGTTTTTAGTTGCTTGTCGGTTGATGAATTTTGAAGAGTCAAAAAACATGAACATTTTGAAAAGAAATGCAAACGAATAACTCAAATGAATAGAAAAAACTTTGACACTAGATGAACGTTGTTTCGAAAAGTATGTAAGCATTCGAATAGAATAACCTTAATCAATCACTTGTAGTGTCCGTAGTTTAGTGGTAGGTGCGTTGGCTGCTAAGCAGAACGTCGTGAGTTCGAATCCTACTCGGGCCCAAAGTTTTTATTTCATCTCCACGGACACTGCCTCTTGCGAAGAACTGACAAAACTTCCAAGAGTATCATCTGTCATGAAAAAGTGCTTCTCAGCTTTGCCGTTCGGAATCGGCGTAAAATTGTAGGTCCCCTCAATTCTTCACACGCACCCAGAGAATTGTTGATGAGAGTAAGCCACTTAGGCCTTGGCTCTTCAAGAGCTGTCGCGCCACTCTATTTTTTTTTTAATCAATCACTTATCACTGGAAAGGAGCAGTCATTAGTCAGTACTTATTTTTTACATGCAGTCAATTGAACAAAGTCTAAAAGTTAATTGACAGTCAGTAAAAAAGTAATTTAATTAAAGCGAGTTTGGTTTTAGCCAATGTCTTTAGACTGCAGTCAATTGACTTTTTGACTTAAATGTTTGAAAAACTCATCGAATATCACAAAAGGAACGAGGTTCCAACGTTTTACAAAAGGTTAAACAAACCACCTGGGCTTATACACTCTTAACCGAAGTCTATAGAGACCATCATTGGAACATCGTAGTGGAACCACAGTCAGCGCTGTGGATGTGGAAACACTACTTTTCCAACCTGTATGATGGCGACTCAAAAATTCCGCCGGAATATGGGTGAAGCAGGCCAACAATTTCACCCACTCAACATTGACGAAGGAAAGATAGCGATATCTAAACATAAGCCGAACAAAGCCGCTGGTACAGACGGGCTAGCCGCTGAACTGTTCAAAGCAGCTCTAGATGATTTGGTTAGGAGAATATACCAGCTCAGCCCAACGAATAGAACAAGAAAGGACATCACTTGATCTGCACCAACTACAGAGCTACAAGTCTCCTTAACATCGCCTACAAGATTTTGTCTGCCGTGCTGTTTGAAGCCTTTCGTCAACAACCTGATAGGTCCTTGTCAGTGTGGCTTCAGACCCGGAAAGTTCAACATCGATCATGTAAGAAAATAACACCAAACTGAACTAAACCACTCGAATTCCTTGCCTGGCTGCTGCCATTCTGCCAATCTTGGTACACCATTTTTTATTTATTGTTGGCCGGATACCAAAGGTCAGCCATATTGCCTTCTTGAAGTTTTCCTTTTTTTCTTGGGCATTCTGGTTTTTTGGAAAAAAAAAGAACAAGAAGACAGCACCGGACAAGATCAAGGGAAAAGACTAAAATTTGTTTTTTACTCACATTTAATGAAATTAGTTTAATCATTTGTATAATAAACGAAATTTAAGCCAACTATACGGAAGAATAAAAGTTGATTGTGCTTAATTCGCGTTGATATTATTTAATTTCTTGACAAAATCTTAAATTTCAAAGAATAAAGAATAAAGAATAAAGTTTTCAACTCTTGTCCGCGTGCCATAAGATGTCTTCGTTGCAAGAAGAAAAAGCGGCTCAAGACAATCCTGCGCAACAACTTAATCAGCTGCAGCAACAACACCAGCAGGCATTGAATGAGCAGCAGCAGGCAAATAAAGTGCAACTGATGCCCACGTGCCAGGAGATGTCTTCATCGCAGCAAGCAGAAGTGCTTAATGAACAACAGCAACAGCAGCAGGCATTGAATGATCAACAGTCCAATCAAAAGGGATCCCAAAATCGACATCGAGATGCGAGATGCAAAATCTGTGATCAAGGCTACAACGAACAGATGGTTCTGTGCGATGGGGTATGTAAAAAATGGTACCATTTAGATTGCGTAGATTTAAGTAGTAGTCGGGCGGAGGAATTATTTAAGTGGTTTTGCGACGATTGTTCAGTTATTCATATGAGAAAAATTGATGCACTGCATCAAAAAATTATTCTCCAAATCAAAGAAGTAGAGCGTAATGTTTTGTATAAAAAGCGTCAGACAACAATTGACAGCTCATATAAAAAATGGTTAGGTATGAAAAAGGGGTATGTACAATTAATGGGGGTGTATGAAGACAGTGAGGGGAATCCGCTTCCAGAACCGAGGTTACAACTGAGTGAAGCAGTAGAGGGAAGTGAAGCCGGCAGACGATCAATCTCATCCGGCAACAGCCGGTCGTCACAACGAAGTCTACGTTTTAATCTTTTGCAACAACAAAGAGACCTCCTCAAGGAACAACGCGACAACTTGCGAAAAGATGAAGAGCTTATTAAACGTCAAGAGGAACTTTTTGATGAGCTATCAGACGAGACGAGTGATGAAGAAGTCGACGGCGATTGTGAGAAAGGCGATCAACAAGGAGGTCGACCAGTTGATTCAGCAGTCCCAGTCTTCAAACCACCTGATGTCAAACTAGCAGATTCAGCTTTCAAACCAGCAGCATCAACTTTCAAGCCAACAGCTCCAGCGTTCATACCACAGCAATCGTTTCCTTCAACAGCTCCAGCGTTCATACCACAGCAATCATTTCCTCCAGCGTTCACTTCGAAACCATCAGCATTCACTTCGATGACTACAGCGTTCACTTCGAAACCATCAGCATTCACTTCGATGACTACAGCGTTCACTTCGATGACTCCAGCGTTCACTTCGAAGACACCAGCGTTCACTTCGATGACTCCAGCGTTCACTTCGATGACTCCAGTGTTCACTTCGATGACACCAGCGTTCACCTCGATGACTACAGCGTATAATTCGATGACACCAGCGTTCACTTCAGCGACAACAGCGTTCGCTACAGCAGTTCCATCGTTCACCTCAGCAGCGCCAGCGTTCATACAACAACCATTCACTTCAGCAATTCCAGCGTTCACACCAGCGAATCCAGCGTTCACATCAGCTTTCACACCAGCTCCACTGTCGTCAACAACGTATTTCAACGCACCACAAATAGACTCGAGGCAACTAGCTGCAAGAAAAATTTATAAAGAGCTTCCAACATTCACCGGTAGCCCAGAAGAATGGCCACTCTTCAAGCGCATGTATGAGCAATCAACTCAAGCATGCGGATTCAGCGTAGAAGAGAACCTAATGCGTTTCCAAAGGGCTCTGAAGGGGAGAGCACGTGAATTAGTTTCAAGCCAATTAGTTGAGCCGTCATGTGTGCCGCAAATAATGATTTGTTTGCAGATGGCCTTCGGGCAGCCAAATATTATCTTGCAGAATCAAATTGAAAAGATAAGTAGACTTCCTGCAGTCAAAGCAGAGAAGTTAGAGTCTATCATTGAATTTTCAACGGCTGTAACGAATCTCAATGCGGTGATGAAGGCCTCAAATCTTGAAGGGCAATATGACAACCCTTTACTTCTTAAGGAGCTTTTAAAGAAACTCACCAACGATATGAAGATGAAGTGGGCTACATATTCCTTAGAAAGCCAAACACGGGGTGTTTTGGCGTTCGGCACCTGGCTACAATTGGAAACGCAGAAGGTTTTTGAAGTTTTAACAAGTTCAGATATGACATGGCCAGTTACCAACGCCGCCATCAAAAGAGAAACAGGGCGCAATGATAGAACGATTAAAGAGGCTAGAGTCAACGTTCACGTTCAAACCAAACAAAATGCAGAATGTTTAGTATGTGGTAAGAAGTGCAAAAGCCTTGAGTGCTGTGACGAGTTCAATGAAATGAACTCTTTAGCTAGATGGGAGAAGGTGAAAGAACTGAAAATCTGTCGTCAGTGTTTGACCGTCCATACAATGAAGTATCCTTTTGTATGTAAGAAGGCGGTCAAATGTGACGTTTCTGGTTGCAAAAGAAGACATCACCCATTAATGCACCAAGTCGTCGATAGTATCGTAAACCCTCCTATCGTAGTTACTTCTCAAAATAGCCATACCAATGAATGCGATTGTTTCCAATTTCAATACATCCCAGTGACCTTACGACACGGCAACAAGAGGGTGACAACTATGGCCTTTCTAGATGGTGGATCTAGTGGAACTAGAATCGAAGACAGTGTAGCCAATCAATTGGGTCTTACCGGGCCCAAAGTTATTCTGCACCTTAAATGGACTGCAAATGTCCGTCGCCAAGAGGAATCTAAAAGGGTCTCAATGTTCATCTCTGGGGCTTACAATGGTGCAAAGGAGTACGCAATTCCTGTGGCACATACCATTCAAGAGCTCAACTTACCAAAGCAGACTCTCAACTATGAAGAATTAGCAAGCAAACATCCTCACCTTCGTGGCCTTCCCGTAACTTCATACTTTGGAGAGCAACCAAGAATCATGATTGGAATAAGTGACTGGCATCTCGCTCTTCCAAGTAAAACCAGAATAGCTGGTCAAAATGATCCTGTAGCCACCAAGAACAAATTGGGATGGTCTATATTTGGATCGCGAAGCTCTTCCCAAAGCCAAAGCATAAATTATCATATCCAAGAATATGCCGAACAAGATGATGAAAATCTAAGCGAGATGATGAGACATTTCTTTGCAGTGGATAGTCTGGGTGTGAAGATACCTTCTTACGAAGCCACGTCTAAAGATGAACGTCGAGCTAAAGACATCATGGAGAAGACAGCTATATTTAATGGGACACGATTTGAAATCGGGCTTCTTTGGCGATACGATGATCCTGTGCTACCAGATAGTATGCCCATGGCCAAACTCAGGCAAATAGCACTTGATCGAAAACTCCAAAAATCTCCATCATTAAGAAACAGAATGAATCAACAAATGGAAAGCTATATAAAGAGAGGTTATGTCCGAAAGTTATCACCCAACGAGTTGAATGAAGAACATAAGCGGATCTGGTATCTGCCACTCTTTCCGGTGTCCAATCCCAATAAACCCGAAAAAGTAAGGGTAGTCTGGGATGCAGCGGCTAAGGTTAATGGGGTATGTCTTAACTCGTTTTTAGTAAAGGGGCCTGATCAACTTCCCTCACTTTTCGGTATTCTTCTGAGGTTCAGACAGAACGCTGTGGCAATTAGTGGAGACATAGCTGAGATGTTCCACCAGATAAAGATTTCACCCGAGGATCGACATGCCTGTAGATTTTTATGGGATGATGGTACTGGCGTAGCAGTATACATCACACAGGTCATGACGTTTGGCGCGACTTGTTCCCCAAGCTGCGCTCAATTTGTGAAAAATAAAAACGCTGAAAGGTTTATTGAAGAGTACCCTCGAGCCGTAGAAGCAATTACCAATAATCATTACGTCGACGATTTACTGGACAGTGTCAATACTTCAGAGGAAGCAATAGCCCTTGCTAAGGATGTAAAGATGATTCATTCCACTGGTGGGTTTCACATTCGGAAATGGAAGTCCAACTCAAGAGAAGTGACGGCTGCGATGAACGAAATAACGTCAACGTCCGATGATCGAATTGATCTTGATAAAGAACCAATATACGCCACCGAGAAAGTTCTTGGAATGTGGTGGGATACCGAGAGTGACTCGTTTACCTTCTCCTTAAAGTTTAACAAAGGAAACCAAGAAGTCCTCAATGGCAACATAAAGCCAACTAAGCGCGAGATGCTAAGAGTCATGATGTCGGTCTTCGATCCTCTGGGTTTAATTGGCCATTTTACGAGTTATTTGAAAGTTTTGATGCAAGACGTGTGGCGGTCCAGAGTTAATTGGGACGACGAGATTTTAGACGAACATCAAGAAGACTGGTTACGCTGGTTACGTGAACTACAGAAAGTGCGATCTGTTTTCATCCCAAGATGTTATGCACCTGGGATAGCATGGGAAATCTCCGAGACTCATCTCCATGTATTCGTTGATGCCAGCAAGAATTGCAGTGCTGCAGTAGCATATCTGAGAGTCCAATCAGGTGAAAGGATTATGTGTTCACTAATCGGTTCCAAAACGAAGGTAGCACCTATTAAACTCATGTCAATACCGAGGTTGGAACTCGTTGCAGCAGTCATTGGAGCAAGATTCGCCGATAGCATTCGTCAATCACTTTCGATTCGTCTCAACAAGATTGTACTGTGGTCAGACTCTGCAACCGTTCTGAGTTGGTTGAACTCCGATGCCAAAGCAGTAAAAGGCCAATTTGTAGCGTTCCGAATAGCAGAGATCCAAGAAATCACCAACGTTGCTGATTGGAGGTACGTGCCGTCCGAAATGAACCCAGCAGATGACGCAACGAAGTGGAAGAAAGGGCCATCACTAGATATGAACGATCGTTGGATGCAGGGTCCACAATTTCTGTACATGAAGGAAGAAGACTGGCCATATTTATCTCGAGAAAATTATCATGCTATTTCCGAAGTAGTGCCAGTAATTCCAACAAGTAAATTTGAAAGCTGGGGCAAGTTGCTGAGGGTCACAGCATATGTTTGCCGCTATATGGACGCATTACGTGGTATAAAAAGAGAGAACCTAGCTCTGTCTTCCGAAGAATTCGAAAGAGCCGAGCGTGTTGTCTTCAGACATATTCAAGCAGAATCGTTACCATCGGAATTGGAACTCGTTTCATCACCGAGAAACGTTGCAAAGAAGACAGCCCAGTGTTCGGGTATCATACTCTCAATGAAACCCTATTTAGATGAAAACGGAGTAATGAGATCCATGAGTCGAATTGATAATGCAAAGTGGCTGAACGTATGCACAAGGCGTCCAGTGATACTCCCCGACAATAATCGAGCAACGAGACTCTTAATACGTCATTATCACGAGAAATTTCGACATATCAACCACGAATCTGTCGTGAATGAAATTAGAAAAAAATATTTCATTCCGAAACTAAGACAACTGCTGAAACGCGTGAGGAAACACTGTTTTCGCTGCAAGATAAATTTAGCCAAGGCCACTCCTCCTGAAATGGCAATTTTGCCAGAAGTTCGAGTATCCGCATTTACACCACCCTTTTCGTACACCGCAGTTGATTACGGTGGTCCATTTGACATTGTCCACGGTCGAAAGATAGAAAAGAGGTGGATTTGCCTCTTCACGTGTCTGGTAACCAGAGCAATTCATATTGAAATCGCCTACACCTGTAGTACAGACTCATTCATTCTCTGTTATAGAAATTTTTTGTGCCGGAGAGGAACCGTAAGAAAAATGTTCAGCGACCGTGGAACAAATTTCATTGGAGCAGAAAAGTTACTGAAGACGACCTTAAAATCAATCGACCATCAATGCATTGCGAATCAGTTTGTAACCTCGGAACTGGAGTGGCATTTTAACCCTCCTGCCTCCCCACATATGAATGGATGCTGTGAGAGACTCATAAAATCAGTTAAGATAGCCCTGTACGCGGTGAGCAACGTTAACCGTTACAAACCTAACGATGAGCTTTTCCGTAGCTTTTTAATGGAAGTCGAGGACATGATAAATTCCCGCCCACTTACATACTTACCCATTGATAGTGAACAGTCGGAAGCCCTAACCCCCAACCATTTCCTTCGACAGTCACCTGGAGGAATGGTTCCATTGGGAGAATTTAGTGATGATGCCAAATTACTCAAGACTAACGTACTAATGTCTCAGCTCCACGCAAGACACTTTTGGAAGCGTTGGATCGTCGAATACTTACCCACCCTAACTAGAAGAGAAAAATGGAATCAACCAGCCAAACCGCTAACTGTTGGAGACATAGTTTTGGTGATTGACGAAAGAAGTCCACGCAACCAGTGGCAAAAGGGAAGAGTTGTTGAAGTATTCCCAGGTAAGGACAACCAAGTCCGTAGTGCCTCAGTACAAACTATGTCCGGCATATACGAAAGACCAGCGATAAAACTAGCTAAGTTAGAAGTGTGCAATGAAGAGGGTACATTTAGCAAATGTACCGAGGGGGAGAATGTAAGAAAATAACACCAAACTGAACTAAACCACTCGAATTCCTTGCCTGGCTGCTGCCATTCTGCCAATCTTGGTACACCATTTTTATTTATTGTTGGCCGGATACCAAAGGTCAGCCATATTGCCTTCTTGAAGTTTTCCTTTTTTTTGGGATTCTGGTTTTTTGGAAAAAAAAAGAACAAGAAGACAGCACCGGACAAGATCAAGGGAAAAGACTAAAATTTGTTTTTTACTCACATTTAATGAAATTAGTTTAATCATTTGTATAATAAACGAAATTTAAGCCAACTATACGGAAGAATAAAAGTTGATTGTGCTTAATTCGCGTTGATATTATTTAATTTCTTGACAGATCAAATATTCACTCTACAAATCGATAACTACCACCTTTACATCGATTTCAAGGCCGCGTATGACAGCGTCTATAGAGACCAACTATATGGAGCAATGTCTAGTTTTGGCATCCCAGAAAAACTCCTCCTTCTGTGTAAGATGACAGTGAAAAACTGACGCTATTCCATCATGGTCATTTGATGGCAAAAAAGGTTTTAGGCAAGGCAATGCGCTGTCATGCGATTTCTTCAACATCAAGCTTGAAAATATTGTGCACAACTCCAATGTCATCACCAGAGGCAAAATCTTTCAAAAGACCATCAAGCTACTAGGATACACTGACGAGTGGCAGTGGGGCGTTCGTGAGCCTTGAGACGGAGGCCAAGAAGATGGGCTTAGCGGTTAACGAGGGCAAGACCAAGTTAATGCTGTCAACAAGAAAGGACACCCAAAATCGACGTCTTGGAGCCAACGTCAATATAGACAGCTATAACTTCGAGGTAGTAAAGGACTTTGTCTACTTAGAATCCGCTATAAATTCAGACAACAACACCAGTGCTTAAATCAACCGAGAATCGCCAATCGCTGTTTCTTTTGACTGAGAAAGCAGTTGAGTAGTACGCTCCTCCCTCGAGCAACTAAAGTTTAAAACTCTCATCATCCCGGTCCTAATGTATGGTGCAGAAACATGGACCATGACAACATCCGATAAAAACACTTTGGGCTGTTTCGAGAGAAAAATTCGTGAGTGATTTTAGGTTCAATCTGCATAAATGGAGAATGGAGACGAAGATTCAACCAAGAACTGTACGAGCTGTTCAGCGTTACTGATCCAGGCAGAAAAGTTAAGGTTCATGGGAAAATAATGCTCTGGCTCGTAGATTCGTCGAATCCAACCCGGAAGAATGTCGCAGAAGAGGAAAACCGCGACTCAGGGGGAGCACACAGGTAGTAGAGGACCTCCTGCTCCTGCTGTCTTCATTTCAGCGTGCAGAGCCTTATACTTTTGTAGCTACAATGGATCAAAATGGTACCATGATGGTTTCTTTCGCTTTAATTCTCCCTGTGCCAGCATGGTACCCCTTTGATCCTCTATAGCTAAGAAGTCCCTCTGAAGTTTGCACAGCACGTGTGTACGATTATATCCCACACTGGAGTAAATTATTAGACTCTGGTAGCAGGGTATCAGGGAATAACCCTCCACCCTTATTCATAAATAGCAAAAAAAAAGCTTGCCGGGTCAGCTAGTCAAAAATAAATATTTACACAA
>CAKKXW010000199.1:31118-41508 GCA_920937365.1 Sphaerophoria rueppellii | reverse complement strand
TATTAGAATGCATAAAATGCATCTGCTCGCCGCTAGATGGCATAGACCAAATTTCAGACAAAATAAAAAACGGCTTTGATCTTTAACATCTAGCTTAATATTGCACTTAGAATACTTTATAAAGATTAGATGCTCCCTTTATTTGCAATACAGCTTACTTATTTTACGTGCAAGAGACTATTAATAGTGCTCATTTTAAATCTTATTTCAAGCACTACGACACCCTTTTGTATTAGAATGCATAAAATGCATCTGCTCGCCGCTAGATGGCATAGACCAAATTTCAGACAAAATAAAAAACGGCTTTGATCTTTAACATCTAGCTTAATATTGCACTTAGAATACTTTATAAAAACCCAAATTGTTCATTGTTTTACCTGCTATAATATTGTTCTCGTTAAAATTTTCGATAAAACGTATATTTTTGGAGATATTTGCAAAAAACCGATGAAAAACGTGAAAAAATTGCGAATTTTCAATTAACAATAACTTGAAAAGTATTGGATTTTTTGAAAAACTTTACAAATGATTTTTTGCTTTAAATTAGGCCTTCTATTGATATCCGAGGTTATTAAAAAAGAAAAAAAAAATCACCCCCGAGAAGGGGTGGCAACCACCCCCAGGGTGATAGCGGAGTTCAAATCATTTTCACTTTTGAAGTTAAGGGTAAGATGAACCTAATTCCAAAATTGCATGCAATTCGGTTCACAATTAAAAAATTTCGGACCAATAATGCCTCAATAACTGCACTATGATGGCGTTAAGAATTATTTTGTTACACAAATATAACGATCTGAGTTATGAACTCCCTTAGGTTGAAGTATTTGCAAATTTTTTTGAATCTGAGGTGAAACCCTCAAATCGTCAGATCCGTTTTGCGACGTTTTATGTAACAATTGTCATACAAATTGAATTTGACAGATAAAGTGAGTTTGAGCTTTTTATTGGCATTTGATTACTGTGTGAAAAAATATCCCAGCCAATTCGACCGGCCGTCAGCCTTCATTGCCTTATACTCTTTTACACTCAATTAATACAAGAGCAAATACTCGCCGTGCAATGTTGCAAGGTTAAGGTATACCTACTCATTCATATAAAAAAAAAAAATCGTGTTAATTTTTTCGTTCAGAGATCTCAGGCCCGCTCTTTACGCTCGGCCAAATTTGACTAAGCAAAAAGATCAAAACTGAAAGAAAGCAAAAATAGGATACATCTAATTCAAAAAAAGGACTGCCGACGAAATAGGACGCGCTGGTGCTGAAGATAATTTTTATTATTATCTAATATATAAAATTCTTCTGGCAGTTTTAGTGGTCATGCTCCTCCGAAACGGCTTGACCGATCATGATGAAATTTTATGTGTATTCACTAGGTATGAGAATACGTTTATAACTACTAGCTGACTCATAGACTTCGTACTGCCTCAATCGATTTAAAAAACCTACTTTTGTAGCCCGCTACCATACCAACCGCTACCCTCTTCCCGCTTCTTCACTACCGTCTTCCCGCTACCCGCTACCCAATACTTACACACGCTACCCGCTTAACTGGTAATCGCTTCCTACTACCCGCTACCATACTACCCTCTACACGCTATCCCGTTACACCCAGATACCCCACTTCCCGTTACCCGCTACACCAGTAGTTGCTACCCATTACCCACTACTCGGTACCGACTGCCCCGCTTCTAAGTCATAACAAAAAAAAATTAAAATCTTCCTAATCCACCTCTCAAGCTGGACTAAGTTAGTAAACGTCACTTAAGAGAAATTTTATTTTATTAATAGCATTTTTCACTAGTCCACAGACTAAGCGTTAGTTCTTTGGTAGTCTTTGTTTATTAATTTGGCTGAGAGAGCCGAAAATTTAGGGTTTCATATATTTTAGTATGATGTATCAAAAAAAAAAAAAAAAACAAAATATGTATTTTGTCCAAAAAAAAAAAAAAAAAGTTGGACCCTCCTTAACATTTAGGGGGATGAAAAACAGACCTACTCAATATGCTCACAAAATTTCATGATCAGATTATTCGAAAATGAACCCGCGAGCTCACAGCTCTTGTTGTTCAGAGAACTTAGAACGTGATTTTTTTTTTTTGTTCAGACTCTGTTTCACGCAAATGATTTGAGCCCATTATTGCTCGTGTGAATAAATATTATTTATTTTTGCAAGTTGTTCAAAAGATACGTTTATTTATTTTTTCCTCGGATTTACCTCGCTGGTGGTTTTTTTTGGGAGTCGTACGAAATCCCCAAAAGACAAAATCACCATGGGGACAAAATCTCAAAAAAAAAAAAAAATCCAACTAGCCAATATCTCCACGACAAAATCCCCACGGAAAAAATCCCCAAAGAAAAAATACTTTTTGCCAAAATCTCCTTCAAATCTCCAATATTCAGGTACGTCTACTTACACCGTTCATTCTTTATTTGTTTAAACATTAAACAAAGTTCATTTGAATTGATATTTTTATTTATTTTGAATAAAATGAATTACATTTAAAATGAATTACACATTTATTTCTTAAACAACCAGGGACGAACCGTCATATAGACATTTAAGACAGTGTCTACCCAAACGAAAACGATAGGCTGAAGAAAATATCAAGAACAAACTATAAATAGATAATAAATAAAATAGTTATAAAATAATGAATTAATAAATAAACCTAAACAACCCTTATTCAAATCGCATAGCATAGTGAAATTTGAAATGCGAACATTGAACAAAGAATATACACAAACACAACACACATCAACGGTCAAAGTCAACGCCATACTCATACTTCATACCAAGTTCGGGAAAAAACGAAGACATCCCGAAAAATGTCTTCGTTCTCTATTGAAAATGTTTGGGGAAAGAAGAGCCAGCACACGTTATTTTTTCGGTTTTTGTATGGGAAAACTAGACATAATTGAAAATGTCTAATTTTTTGTTTCTCTTGGTTCATTTCATCCCTGCGTCGACTGTGCGTTCGGGAAAAAACGAAAACAGACGAAGACATGTTTTTGTTTTGTTTAATTGATTTTTTTTTAAGGTTTTGTATTTTTTTATTGAGAAAAAAGGAAATATTGAAAATGTCTAATTGCTCGTTGTCGTTTAATTTGATTTCAATTATTCAAAAAAAAAAAAATTTATTCAGTAATGGTTAATCATGATTTTCATTTTGCCGATCCTGCATAAAATAATTAAAGTATGTCTGCCATCAATCCGTTTTATAATTAATTTTTAGGGAATATTTTTTCGCCTTTTCACCTCAAGAACTCCAGTTGAGATTAAAAGAAAAACAAGATTTGAGATTTTGGTGTAAGATCTATACCGATAGCTGAAATGAATACCTACGTCTTCACGTTCTATTTATTCTACGTCTTAAAAGGACAAGAGAAAGAACAGAATTTTTGTTGTCTACCCATTTCAATGGTGGCGAGTCGTCCCTGTAAACAACCTTAACTAAATACAATAATATCTCCAAAACAAATATGTATGTTCAAGTAGTGAATCATGCGATTAAATCGCGCGACTTAATCGCGCTTTATTCGCATGATTCACTACTTGAACATATTTGTTTTGGGGATTTTGGCATGGAGATTTTGTCCATGGGGATTCTCTCTTTGGAGATTTCGCTGCTGGAGATTTCAGTTTGGGGATTTTAGGTTTGGGGATTTTTGTTTGGGGATTTTGGATTGGAGAAAACGTTATCAACCCGTTTTTTTCGGTTAGTACAAATATAGTGGTGTTGTTAAACTGGTGGGATTTTCTAAATCTCATCTGGCATAACTGCCTTAGAGCGACTCTAAGTGTTTTTACTCTCAAATGAACACGCACGACGAACCTTTTGATTTGGTTCATATTTCCACCATGAGTTGACATGTTGATAAAGCGAGTCACAAACAGTATAGAAAATATTCGATTTTGACTTGACGATTTTATTTTATTTTATTTGTAAGAAATAAACAGGTACTTTCGAACAGACTTTGGACGATATTCGCAGCAACAGGTCCACTGGTGATTTGGTGGTTTATCTCACCGAACAGTGGAACAAATCTTTACATCGTTTTGGAGAAAGTAAAATTGTTGCACATTGCACTTGATATTTCAAGGCATTTATCGAAAATGCGTGCTTTCGGTATCGACGAATCACTCCTTCGTTGGATTAGAAACTTTCTTTCGAGCCGTTCAATACAAGTTGTACTGGACGGATTCAAGTCTGAAACCCACAATATAAATGCTGGTGTTTACCAGGGCTCCGTTCTGTTTCCGACCTCTTTTTAATTTTCATTAATGATCTCTTGTCTCTTACTTCTAATCCAATAAATTGTTTCGCTGACGATAGTACCCTTAGCTTCTCATATTCGTTTCCAGACTCACATCCCTCCTCTTCGGATCTGGAACTGCAACGGCATAATATGATAAGCTCATTAAACTCTGACTTTAGCATCATTGTACAGTGGGGAATTAAAAACCGTGTAGAGTTTAATGCTTCGAAAACTCAATGCTGTCTTGTATCGTTGAATCGAGATATACCCCCCTTGCCACTGTCCATGATGCACTTGCATCAATGAGACCGAAAATCTCGAGATTCTCGGTATGTGCATCACTGACCACTTCTTGTGGACCAATCACATACGCGATGTAGCCAAAAATGCCGCAAGATGTTTGGGTTTCGTAAGACGATGCAAGAAATGTTTCTCCCCGTCTGATCTGGCTGTTATCTATAAGACTTATATCCGTCCAAAGCTTATAAAAAAAAAAATCTTAAATTTTGAAATGAAGGGTTCCAGCTAAATGCAAATGTTAAAACAAAAAAATACATTGATCGGACTAGTTTCTCAAGTTTATAAACTTACTTTAATGGTATTACCATTATTACGTACATATTTGCCTGCAATATAATTGAAAGTAATACAAAAAAAATGCTTGTTTCGACTTTAAAAGTCGTAAGAGTATGCAAAAACTTCACATACTTTGGGTCTTGTATATTTTAATCAATTGATAAATATTATATTATTCTGTGTTATGTTTTTCAATCATGTCACAGCACTACTTAGTCGGTTTATTTCATAGGATACTGGTAGTTCTTCAAATAAAATTAAGTCAACCAATTTCCAATTTCTTATAACCGTTTATAAGATATAAATAGTAAATCTGATATTCAGTTTAGATTCTAAAGAAATTAATGATAAAAATATCGCTTTTATCAGCGTTTTTGGTTTGCGTATTAAAATATGAATAATAAAGACATTAGTCGCCAAAAATATATAAGAAGGTTAATACTTTCAACTTTTCACTACCGCTGCATTCTTCGAACACCGTAACTAAGTCCTTGACCAGCTCCTTCACTTCTATAAGGTGACGGACCAAACCCCATGCGATAATTGGCTTCATGTTGAGTTGTTGGTCTTATATTATTGTAGTTATTACTGAACATCATTCGTCCCCTTGGTGCAGAAGGGACCGAAGAATACGGAGGACGAGTTGGCTGCGGCCCTCCTCCGCGAACATCAGAGTTATATCTCATCATTCCAATATAACCAGGATGATGTCCTGTAAATTTCTGACTCTGAGGCGTATGTACTGTTGGTGTTGTTTGATTTATTTGCATGGTGGCTGTTGTTGTCGTTGTTGGCTCAGTTCCATTACCTATGTTAATAGAGAAAACATTTAAAAATATATTACTACTTAAGAAAAAATAAGAATTCAAAAAGTTAATTGTTGGTTTTCTAAACCTAGATTTCAATCTTATTATATTGCACATTAAATCAAGTAATTGAGGATGTTCTCATATGATTTGAGAACAAATGCCATCGCTGAAAATTTTGTTGATCGAATTTCACGACGTTAAGATGACAAGATGACAGACAGGACCTGGTCGCATTTTAAAAACTTAAATCTAAAAATGCTGCAAATGAATTTAATGTCAAAATGGCAGGATAGAAATATTTACGAATGTACATATATTTAAAAAGGAAAGTTGTATTATAAACTTAAGTATTAAATATTAACAGTAGGAGGCAAAACATAGCACAAAGAATCTTATTCAACGAGGTGATGTTATTCAAGCACAAAATACGTTTTTATTTTCCAAACATCGATTGTAAAATTTTATGAATTGTGGTATTAGCCTAGTTAATGAAAACGAAAAGCGGGCAAAATTATTTAAAGATCAATAGGAGAACTCGACATGATAAGTGTGTTTCATAAGTAATCAAGTATTAATGCATTTCATTAAGTCGGACTGACATTCACTATCCAGCACGTACGGAAGCCGAACAAATTGTTTTGTTCGACAGTAACATTTGCTTTCAGTCGCATGCGACTGTTGGGCGTTAAGTTTTCATGGTTTAGTATTAGAAATTAGCGGCGGAATATTTGTCCAAGAGACTGCACATAGTTCGCATTATCATAATTTTCCGCGTGCTTCAAGTACTTACTCCGAATCATTAGTGCCTGTCTCTCTGACTATAAGTCGCATTCGAAAAGGTTCAAAATAAGAACAATTATTTTTATTCGAACGAAAAGAACTCGAATGACGATTTTTTAAAATTCGAATAACGATTATTAGAATTCGAACGAAAAGAATTCGAATGAAAATAACTCGAATGACGATTATTTTAATTCGAACGAAAATAACTCGAATACCGATTGTTCGAATTCGCGATAGTATTCGAATGAAAAGAACTCGAATGACGATTTTTTCAATTCGTATGAAATCATTCGATTATGCCCATCACTATTTTCAACAGGTAATAGAACTCCAAACATAAACAGTATTTAAAACATTTTAAATTTTATATGTAAATAAAACACACACTAGAATATATGTATGTATAGCACTTAAAGTATTTATTTGTAGGTTTGTTTTTTTCTCACTCCATGTGTTGTTCATGGCTGATATATGATTTCCACCGGGACATGAGCCTGGAATACATAAAAGGTATTCCACAAGTGTTGCAATTTCCTTATACAGGGTGCCCCAAAATTCAACGATAAGCCGGAACCAGGGGGTGGCCCTATTCATGACTCCATGAAAAAAAATTCTAAAAAAAAATCAAACGCCATTTTTTTTTCAAATTACAAAAAAAAATGTGAATGCTTCAAAAAAAAAATATCTCTCTTGACATTTTTTAATAATGTGACCGTAATTTTTTATTAATATTTGATTTTTTATTTTCATCAGAATCCTAAGATGAAAGCATCCTTTCCCAATATCCAAAAATTCCAAACGTTCAGCGGTTTTTCGACGACAAGGAATCAAAAAAAATGTTTTCCATACTATTTTAATTTTTTTTTTTGGTGCAGTCCACTTTCAGTCATCGTTGTTATAAAAAAATGTATGGCAATTACCATGGCTTCTTTTAAAAAAAAAATTGGTGCAGCTTATCAAGATTCTAAAATGATATAACACTTTGGCCAAACTTGCCAGAAAGAAAGTAAGGCCCTCCGCACACGAAGCAACTGTTTTGCGAATAGAATCGCAAATCATTTGCTCAAGCAACTGTTTTGCGACTTTGTATATGTAGCTCTATGGGATTGCCCCCACAGTCGACTGAAATGAAACCGGTTTGCGATCGGTTTCCAACTAGTCGCACGCAACTGCTTTTGTAAGTCGATTTTGAGTTGCTTAAGCACAACTTTTTTTGTTTTTGTAATTAAAATTATAATATTATCTATAAAAATCGATGTGTTTGTTTGTTTCTATGTCTAGTATGGACTTCTAAACGGCCCAACAGATATTTATGGATTTTGCATGCTGTATTTTTGGAACTTTTTTGGCATTGGAAAATCCATACGGACGAGTCGGAAAACTGAAATATGGAATATGATATGATTCATAGGCATGAATTTGGTTTCTTGCAAGTTCGTTTTGTTCCAGAATCGCATATAGAATAGAAAAATAGAAAGTTCTTGATGAAAAACCCGCAAAACTCATTAGAGTTGTAGGTGCTTTGGTTTTCAAATGAAATATTGTTGATATAAGACCGCGATTTAAGGTGCATTCGTTTTCAAATAGATAAATAGAAAATTGTTGGTGGAAAGAACGGAAAACTAAAAAATGAGTGAATCATTTGATGGTTGATAACATTCAGGATTTTTTTTAGTGTCCCTAGCTTGGTGGTAAGGTGTGTTGGCTGCTAAGCAGAACGTCGTGAGTTCGCATCCTACTCGCGCCCACAGTTTTTATTTCATCTTTCACGGGCACTGCCTCTTGCGAAGAACTGACAAAACTTCCAAGAGTATCATCTATCATGAAAAAGTGCTTCTTAACTTTGCCGTTCGGAATTGGCGTTAAATTGTAGGTCCCCTCAATTCTTCATACGCACCTAGAGAATTGTTGATGAGAGTAAGCCACTTAGGCCTTGGCTCTTCAAGGGCTGTCGCGCCACTCACTTTATTTTATTTTTTATTTATAACATTTAGGATTTTGATTATGTAAAGGTAAAGAATATTGGAAAGATATGTGGTTTTCAATCATTCAAGGAGTTTATTTGAAGAAGCTTAATTGGGATGAAAAGGGCTTGGTTGGTTTTTCGGAGCAACCAACTTTACCAATTCCTAGTAAGTCTCCTTTGACATCCGGTAAAACGCAGTGAATTTGACATCCGTTTCAATCAAATGTTTTGCTGCCATAAAAAGTCTGCATTTCAAATTTCTGTATGTATGGATAGGTCCAGTGTTCTCTTCGTACAAGTTTTCTTTGTCTACAGTACTGATAATAGTCGATTAAATCTTTTTCATCAGTACTACTGTTTGATATGTTGAATACTTATAAAAATTTGTGTAAAAACATAATTAAAACACACGTCCTACTCAAACAACTATCAACTGGTCACAATTCGGTCGTACTCGTGTGCGGAGAGAAGTCGCAAATCGATCGCAAAGTAGTTGTAAAACAGTTGCTTGAGCAACTGATTTGCGACTCTAGTTGCAAAACAGTTGCTTTGTGTGCGGAGGGCCTAATGCATACTTTTTCATAACAACAATCTATTTCCAAAAAAAGATTTTATTCAGAGAAATCACTTCACTTTATAGAAAAAATAGGTTTTCTGATGCGCTTTCTTCAAAACTTAGTATGCTCTGTTTCCATTGTTTTTTTATTCCATTAATGTGTTAATTTCAAGTGTGTTTTTGAATTTTTGCACTAATTTTTGAAAAATCCTTGAACTTTCATCATTTTTACGATGCCATTGCCCCTTTAGAATGCGCAAGCATGCACTTAGTGTACGGCGAAAGCCAGGGCAATGCTTATACAACAAAATATCAAGAAAACGATACAGATTAAAACTCGATTTTACTGTCAATATTAGCCGCGTTTTATTATCCTCACTAACCCATATGGTTTACCTCGTGATAATAAAACGATCTGGGTTGGGGTCAACCCAGGTTATCATGGGACAACCTATCATGAGACATCGTACGACAACTTATCATGAGCAACCTATCATGACGCAACTGATCATGATCATACGGTTTGATTCGAACAAATTCATTTTTAGTTCATTCTATTTGACTCCTCCTTTTTTGGAAGGATTTCTATTTGGTGGTTGTTTTTCTTTATTTTTTTTTTATTTTTGAGGTTTAGTTTTTTTTTAGACGGAATTTTGCGTTGATTGATATATGCGAAAGGTGTTTGGTTTTTTGCAATTTTTTTGTGTGTTTTTTTTATGAAGGGAATGAGAAGCAGGTAGGGACATAGTTTTTTTTATCTTCTATAGGCGTGTTTTTTCTACTACTCATTTTATCAACTCACTTTAAAAATAGAAAAAACGATTATACTCACTTTATACAAATTTTAAAATATTTTATTTAAACTGTCATTGAAGAAATCCAATTTGATAATATTGCCTCAAACAATTCTAAAACAAAAGCTTAATAAATACTTTTTTCGTTTGACATTCAATTTCTTTATTGTTTCGAGCGCTGCCTGGATTTCAATATTAATATTTTATTTTCAGTATTCGTTTACTGAAAAAATATTACACAGTTTCGTTTGTTTTTGTTTTTCGATGAAAATAAAAAATGAGTAGCTACTAAGTAATAGAAAAAACACGCCTTATATAGGATGTGAATATGTACCTTACGGCTTTTTTATGAATTTAGGGTGTGTGGTCTAGGTGGTTTTCGTGGGAAGGAAAGACGTATGGTGTATTAAGTATAAAAAAATGTGTCAAGATCCTTATTCTTGCATCTCATTCACTTCACTTACGGACAAGTGTAGGATATATTCCGCACAAAAAAGATAATGAATCATCGATGAGTAAAAAATAAAAGTAGCTTTTTGTTTTTGTTTGCTTTGACACATTATAAAAAAGTCATTTGCTTATGACTTTTATTTTATAATTATAACTTTAGGTCCGTCGCGAGCTTTGTTATTTCTTTAACTTACAGTTTG